>SNQJ01S0033134.1:97723-108890 GCA_010110895.2 Picea sitchensis | reverse complement strand
ATTTTTATTAATACAAACTAGAAGCATATTTCCTGCATGTATTTCTGTGTTATGTGGATGCTTTCATTGTGTTCTTTTATGTTGTATATGTATGCTAGACATTTGCAGGGAGTTGTTTGATTTTCAGGCTTGAAAGGTTCTTTGTGGTTTCATGCCAAGAGGGCATGACAGAGTACTGCGGTCTCTAAATACCAGTGCATAGATGCGCTTCTAAACTCTGTGGATTCAGACAAAGACGTGCCAAGTGGGCACAACAGTTGAAATCATCAACTCAGAAAAAGACCTTGGAGGTTGCTGAACACCTCAGGAGGCAAGGTTGTGTAGGTGGAACACAGTTGCAGATAGAATCTCTGAGGAGTTCTGTAAATCTCTGCCAGGTAGGCATTGAGCAGGTGTAAGGAGTGCACAGAAGAATAACTCTGTTGTGAGTTCATTAGAATCAATAATCATCTAAGAATTCTTGATACTCTACCAAGAGGGCATTGAGTAAGTGCTAGAGTGCACAGCAGGAACTCTTTGAGTTCAGAGAGTGGAACAGAGTCCATAGAAGGATCTTTGCAGGGTTGTTGAACACCCTGAGCACTCAGCAAGAGGTTTCTTGAGTGAAGGATAGCCAGGAGGACATCCAAATTCTCCATCTATAGGAGAAGGAAGAAGGATAAAATCCCTTAGGGGTCTGAGTATTTGAAAATCTCAGAACGGATAGCACCGTGTGTGTGAAGGCTCTGCAGGAGCACAGAAGTCAAAGAATCCCTTGGAGATTCGAGAGAAAAGCTCGGGAGAAGCAACGTTCTTATACGCACAGGCGAGACTCAAGTTTCAGAGTTCGTAGGCAAAGGAGAACAAAGGTCGAGGCCTTTGAGCATTCGAAAATTCTTCCAAGTCCGGAAGAAAAGCGCCAAGGCTCAGCAGGAACAATAATTGTCGTTGGATCAGCTGAGAAGATCTAGACCGTTGAAGGTTTTCACGTCCAGGAGGCAGTACATGAAGAGCGCATAGGAGAGATGATCTGAAGCCATCAGATCTCGAGCGAACAACCGTCAGCTATTATATCTGACAGAAGATGCATGGGGGTGAAACCTTCGTGAGCAGCAGAGCGAAAGTCCCGAAGGGGTTGTATCGGGATATCGACGTTCGGGAGTTCGGGAGTCCAGAGGACGAGAGTCCAGACACTCGACCTCAGAAATAGCGACAAGGAGAAATAGATCTGAGTCGTCCGTCTGCGGGAGGACGTGTGTCGCAGAATCATCCATTTCAGAGATTCGGGCACCGGGACTCACAGAGGTGAGCATCTTGACTTCGCGAGTAGCGAAGTCCTGAGGAAATCTGAGCCGTTCGTCTGAGAGCAGACACGTGTCACGAGATCCTCTCTATCGGGGATTCAGACATCGGGAGTCAGAGAAGGAAGTCTCTTGACTTCGCGAGTGGCGAAGTTGCGAGAAGATCGAGACCGTCCATCTGAGGAGGACAGGTGGTAGAGATCTAGGATCTCGCGAACTCGGAGGTTCGCAAGGTGAAGACCCAAGAGTTGGGTGCTCCAAGTCGCGAAGTTGCGAAATAGCGAGAAGCAGAGATAACCGTTGGATCCAGGTCACGGGAGGACCGTTGGATCTGGAACCCCATCACATATCGTGCATTCAGGGGTTTGGAGGTTAAGAGGAGCTCGTCTCGACTACAGGAATTGCGAAGTGCTGAGAGCTGAGGCACAAGAGAAGGAACACATGGCAGGACCGCAAGGTGGGGCCGCGTGATTGACAGGTGGACACGCGCCGCCTGGAGAAAAAGGAGTCAACACCCTGTTGATTCTCGCATCTCGGGGATTCATGGGATAAGAGCATGAAGGCTCGATGCTTCAACCTGTGAGGTTGCAAATAGAGAAAAGCGTCAAGGGAGGAGTCAACCCGACGTTGACTTATCGCGTCTTGGGATATTGCAACAGGAGTGCACGAGAGCTCGATGCTACAACTCGCGAAGTGGCGAGTAGCGAGAACGTGAGAGGGAAATCTAACATTGCCTCTCAGGGTTTCGTGAAGGGAAGGTACCAAGGTTGGACATTCGAACTCGCGAAGGTGCAAGAGGTGAGAGGTGCTAGCGCTTAGCCTAGCCGATGGTCATGCGCGAAGGGCACTGACAGAGAAAGAGCCATACCCGTATCAGCATTTCGGGTGTCGCTAGATTGGAGAAGGAGAAGTCGAATGCTTCGACTCACGAACTCACGAGATCATGAGATTTCGACAAGCACCTTTGGAATTGGGCCTTGGTCATAGCACTATGGTCATACGAAAAGGTGGATCTCGCGCCTAGTGTTATTTGCACAGGGGAGGTTCCGAAAGGTCCTGTGGATCGATTGAAATTGAGATTCCAGCAGGGAATCGAAAGAGTGATCCAACTCAAAGAAAATAAAGAACGATCCTGTGAGCAGATCTCAGCCCGAGGGCCAATAGGTCTGCGTCAGTTTGGTATCAGAGCGGGACTTCATCTGTAGATTTCAGGTGAAGCGAAGAGGAGAAGAAGACAACTAGGAGGACTGTAGGAGAAGCTGGAACACTCATGATTTCAGAGTGATGGCAATAGGTTTGCCAAGAGAGAAGATAGGAATAGCAAGATGTCTACTGAAGGCCGAAGATACGTTGGAAAGAAAATCCCAGAGTTGATGGTGAAAAGACAGTGTAAGCTGCTGAGATGGTGGTTAAGGCCTGCTGAAAACCTCAACAGACCAGAAAAAAGGGTTCAGGTATGTGAGCCAGAGACTGGGAGAAATCTCAATGATGCTGAGGATGAAATGGGATCGGATGAAGATCTCAAGCACTGCCAGGAGGGCAGAGAGGAAATTCCCAATTTCCAGGTGGGCAAAGGGTTGAGATCACTGTGGGATCTCACAGACTGTCATGAGGACAGCCAGGGAATTTCACATTGCCAAGTGGGCAATGGATTGAGATCACTGCGAGATCTCATAGACTGCCAGGAGGGCAGCCGAGAGTTTCCAATTTTCCAGGTGGGCAAGGGAACAAAGATGGGATCAGTTGATTCCATAGATTGCTAGGAGGGCAGCAGAAAAATCCCAATTTTCCAGGTGGGCAGGGATGAGCAGATCAGACTATCTGAGGGTCTCATAAACTCGAAAGTGAGTTTGAATTAGTCGGAGGAGCTGACAGAGCAGATGAGCTCAGAGTTAGATCTGGATCAGCAGATGCAGCTGATGAAAGAGAAATATCTAAGGAGCCTTCTAATGATTGGGGGAATTCAGATATTCCTACCATTTGCCTAAGAGGAGGCAGAAATCTGTGTTGCAGATGCAACAACAACAGAAGCAGGACAGCTAGCTGAGACTGTCAGAGAAGAATTGGAGCAGATATCTGAGGCTGCCCAAGAAGAAAAAGGGAATGAGCATTTTGAGGAATGGCTCGATACTTTCAGCCAGGAAGATGAAAAGANAAGAAGGAAGCTGCAGCACTAAAGCTAGCAGAAGAAGAAGAGAAAGAGCAGGTAGGCAGATTGATCACTCCATGGGAGATGGAGCTGGAGATGCTAGAGGATTGGCTGAACAATCCAGAGCCAACAGGAGAACTAGAAAAAGTTGAGCTGTCAGAGAAGGTGACTGAACAACAGGTTAGTCAAGAGGAGACTGCAGAGTGGACACTCAGTGCCACAGAAGAAGAAGAAGATAGCATGGGAGATCACACTGATCTACCCAATTGCAGAAAATTTTTGCAGCTAGGGAGACTGCATGAACAGAGCCAGCCACTGGAGCAGCTGGACGAAGTGATCGAGAAGATCAGGGAGCTGATGTTAGGGTCAGCAGAAACTGTCAGCAAGGAGAAGCTGAGCAGAAGGAAAGAAGCAATAGTAGCAGTGCAGAAGTAGAAGCAGCAACAGGGAGATGGAACAGATGAACAACTCCAGAAATTTGTTTGGGATCCAGGAGGATTTCAACAACTGAGATGGGGAGCTCATGAGCAGGAGCTCATGAATTTTGCAACTGAGGAGTATGATGCAGAAGCATCTCTCCACGTCATCCAGCTAGCCAGTCAACCACGTCAGCGTGTGCATTCAAGGCTGAAGAGAGGCGCAACCCTCATTTTCATTTTTGAAATTCAATGTATTTAAATGTCTTAGGCTGTTGAGCCGTGAGGCCGTGCTATGTGCACAGGTTGTAGGTAGATAGGCCTTTAATGTTTGAAGGCTAAGATCTAGATCCGATTTGTGGACTAGACAGCCCATTCAATGCCATTGAATAGGGTAGGTTAGGTTGGAGGGAAGAGCTCGAAGAGCCCCCTCTTGTAAAAGATCAATTTCGATCTCATTTGGTAATAGTTTTTAGAAGGAGAGCAAGAGAAGAGCTGAGACCTTGTTACAGTCCACGCTCAGAACACCTTTGTAAAGAGGCATTTTTATTAATACAAACTAAAAGAAGTTTTTCCTGCATGTATTTCTGTGTTATGTGGATGCTTTCATTGTGTTCTTTTATGCTGTAGATGTATGCTGGACATTTGCAAGGAGTTGTTTGATTTTCAGGATTGAAAGGTTCTTTGTGGTTTCATGCCAGGAGAACGTGACAGAGTACTACGGTCTCTGAATACCAGTGCATAGATGCGCTTTTGAACTCTGCGGATTCAGACAAAGACGTGCCAAGTGGGCATAGTAGCTGAAATCATCAACTCAGAAAAAGACCTTGGAGGTTGTTGAACACCTCAGGAGGCAAGATTGTGTAGGTGGAAAACAGTTGCAGACAGAAGCTCTGAGGAGTTCTGTAAAGCTCTGCCAGGTAGGCATTGAGCAGGAGCAAGGAGTGCACATAAGAAGAACTTTGTTGTGAGTTCATTAGAAGCAAGAATCATCTGAGAATTATTAATACTCTGCCAGGAGGGCATTGAGTAAGTGATAGAGTGCACAACAAGAACTCTTTGAGTTCAGAGAGTGGAACAGAGTCCATAGAAGGATCTTTGTAGGGTTGTTGAACACCCTGAGTACTCAGCAAGAGGTTGCTTGAGTGAAGGATAGCCAGGAGGGCATCCAAATTCTCCATTTGTAGGAGAAGGAAGAAGGATAAAATCCCTTAGGGGTATGAGTATTTGAAAAGCTCAAAACGGATAACACCGTGTGTGTGAAGGCTCTACAGGAGCGCAGAAGTCAAAGAATCCCTTGAGGATTCGAGAGCAAAGCTCGGGAGAAGCAACGTTCTTATACGCACAGGCGGGACTCAAGTTGCAGAGTTCGCAGGCAAAGGAGAAGAAAGGTCGAGGCCTTTGAGCGTTCGAAAATTCTTCCAATTCCGAAAGAAAAGTGCCAAGGCTCAGCAGGAGCAATAACTGCCGTCAGATAAACCGAGAAGATCTAGACCGTTGAAGGTTTTCATGTCCATAAGGCAGTACATGAAGAGTGCACAAGAGAGATGATCTGAAGCCTTCAGATCTCGAGCAAACAACCATCAGCCGTTAGATCTGACAGAATATGCATGGGGGTTAAACCTTCGTGAGCAGCAGAGAGAAAGTCCCGAAGGGGTTGTATCGGGATATCGACATTCGGGAGTTCGGGAGTCTGGACACTCGACCTTAGAAATCGCGACAAGGTGAAATATATCTGAGTCATCCATCTGCAGGAGGACGCGTGTCGTAGAATCATCCATTTCAGAGATTCAGGCACCGGGACTCACAGAGGTGAGCATCTTGACTTCGCGAGTAGCGAAGTCTCGAGGAAATCCGAGTCGTTCATTTGAGAGCAAACGCATGTCGCGAGATCCTCTCTATCAGGGATTCAAACATCGGGAGTCAAAGAAGGAAGTCTCTTGACTTTGCGAGTGGCGAAGTCGCGAGACGATCGGGACCGTCCATCTGAGGAGGATAGGTGGCAGAGATATAGGGATCTCGCGAACTCGGAGGTTTGCAAGGTGAAGACCCAAGAGTTGGGTGCTCCAAGTTGCGAAGTTGCGAAATATCAAGGAGTAGAGACAACTGTTGGATCCAGGTCACGGGAGGACCGTTGGATCAGGATCCCCATCGTATATCGCGCCTTCGGGGGTTTGGAGGTTGAGAGGACCTCGTCTCAACTGCAGAAGTTGCGAAATGCCGAGAATTGAGGCACAAGAGAAGGAACACGTGGCAGGACCGCAAGGTGGGGCCGCGTGATTGACAGGTGGACACGGGTCGCCTGGAGAAAAGGGAGTCAATACCCCGTTGATTCTCGCATCTCGGGGATTCGCAGGATAAGAGCATGAAGGCTTGACGCTTCAACCTGGGAGGTTACGAATAGAGAAAAGCGTAAAGGGAGGAGTCAACCCGGCGTTGACTTATCGCGTCTCGGGATATTGCAACAGGAGGGCACGAGAGCTCGATGCTACAACTCGCGAAGTGGTGAGTAGCGAGAATGCGAGAGGGAAAGCTAACATCGCCTCTCAGGGTTTCGTGAAGGGAAGGTGCCAAGGTTGGACATTCGAACTCGTGAAGGTGTGAGAGGTGAGAGGTGCTAGCGCTTAGCCTAGTCGGTAGTCACGCGCGGAGGGCGCTGACAGAGGAAGAGCCATACCCGTATTGACATTTCGGGTATCGCGAGATTGGAGAAGGAGGAGTCGAATGCTTCGACTCGCGAACTCGCGAGATTTCGACAAGCGCCTTTGGAATTGGGCCTTGGTCATAGCGCTGTGGTCGCATGAAAAGGCGGAACTCGCGCTTAGTGCTATTTGCACAGGGGAGCTTCCGAAAGGACCTATGGATCGATTGAAATTGAGATTCCAGCAGGGAATCGAAAGAGCGATCTGGCTCAAAGAAGATAAAGAACGATCCTGTGAGCGGATCTCGGCCCGAGGGCCGATAGGTCTGCGTCAAAATTTCTGATACATTGTTGAATGAAGAAATGCAGCCTACGAATTTGAATGATTTTCCATCTAATATGAAACATACTTAGATCATGGCACGAAAATTATTTTGTTGAAGAATTTGTTTTATGGATCATATCCCAAAGCCTAATGAAAATTTGTTTTGAGTTTTATTTTTCCATTTCCTTTGGTTAATCAAAACTTGTCTTATGTTTGAATGATATGCTTATGTAGGTACAAATGGTTGGTTCATCTCACTTTCGTGATTGGAGTTACATGCACCTTACCTCGACATTAAATTATCATGGAATGGGATGTGTTAATTTGCAACCTATTTTGACATCTTAATCTAGATCCAGGGAAAGGGATTTTTATTATGTATCTAAATCCATGTTTCCTAGATCGAATAAAATAAGATTTGATGTACCTTACACTATTTTGATGAAGAAGCTAGGATGATCTTAGAAAATTCGAACCAATGGGAGTGGGAAATAATAGGATTAGCATAAAAAAAATCTGTATAAAATTTATTGCTAATGATTCTTCTTACTTAGGGAAAATGAGGATAGAATTGAACAAAGTATGTCCCTTGAAGCATTGAAGGGCCCGTTTTTTCGGACGATTTGACAAATGTCCATATCATGGAAATCTTAGAATTTCATTTAATTTTTTTTTTATGGATGATGCCTAAATGTTTTATGCTTAATTTGTTTTAGGATCTACTCTCTTTCATTTTCTTTCGGATAAGCGAAACCTCCTTCATGCTTAAATGATATGCTTATGCAGGGATGGAATGTACCTCTGGATAATGAGTGGAAAAAGGAGACATTGATCAGAATTTGTGAAGTGGTTTTAGGAACATTGCATGGCATGTACACAGAGGAAACTTGGCCAATAGAAGACTTGAAAGACATCTTATGAGATGCACATTATAGGAAAGAAGTTGTTGGAGCAATCATTTACCCCCTCAAACCCAAGTATTATTGCAATCCCAAGAGTAAATTATATTGTACTTGGTATGTAAATTCAATGAAAAACCTTAATTTATGATATCTGGAAGTACCTGAGGATAAGCAATTAACCTCTCCTTCTCTCCCTTGGTTTCAATATGTTTTCTTCTTTTTGGGTATACATTGACCTTAATTCCTCAATGCCTTGTTTCATTCAATTCTTTGAAGTCATTGTTTGGATTAATTGTGTATATCAAAATTGATTGATCCTTTATAGATCCTTTATAGTAAAGAGTTTCTTTTTAGATTTTGCTAAAAAGAAATTAACCCATATTCCATAAAAATTTAGAAAATTATCCATTAAAATTATAATGTTGAATTCCTCTTAAGAAAAAAAAACTTGTAAATTAATTTAATTTATAATTCTATATAAATATGACTTAATTGTTATTTTACTTTTATAATTTTATAAAAGAATATGATAAAAAATTAAATTTATCATCACATTCTTAATTTTCTATATAATTTTATAATTGAAAATGTATATAATATTATAATTAAAAATTCCAACTAAAAAATAATGATTCGGAAAATAGCCAAACTCTTATTATTACCCTGATCTTTATATTACAAGATCTCATATTCATAATATGAGATTGAACTATAATAAAAATAAATATATATTAAAAAAATAAAATTATTTTTTTTTATTAAAAAAATATTTTTTAAGTCTAAAAGTTATTGTTTTATTCTAAATAAGTTTTAAGATTGATAATATCAATCTTACACTTTTACATTCACATCTTTGTATTTATGATGTCATAGTTTACGAATCTTCTTTTATTTGTACTTATTATCTTAATATTAATATATCTTTTTCATATTAACATTTTCCTCATTTTTCTTTTTCTTTTTATATATAGCATTATAATAATATCTCAGTACACTAACATATCTTTTTTCACATTAATATTTTCCTTGTTTCTTCTGCTTTTTACTACTTTTAACATATATTTTTCATATTAATACTAACACATCTTTTTCATATTAATACTTTCCTTGCTTCTTTGCTTTTTGACTACTTTGCTTCTTCTGCTTTTTAATACTTTTAACATATCTTTTTCATATTAATACTAACATATCTTTTTCATATTAATACTTTCCTTGCTTCTTCTGCTTTTTGACTACTTTGTAGACATGTACATGCATATGCTTTTTGACTACTTTGTAGACATGTACAATAGTTTATATTAAAAAATTAATTATTTTATTACATGTCAACATTAAACTGATTGCAAGTTATAAGACATTTAAGTTATAAGACATTTAGTTATATTAAAAATATATAATATAAATTTGAGTATAAAAAATCAGAATTTAAATTTAAATAAGATAAGAAATTTAAATTTAAATACAAAATTTATTAAAATATCAATAAATCGTATTTAATAATTAAAAATTAATATTAAACTAAATTAAAATTTTAAATTAAATTTTAATAATTAAAATTAAAAAATTATTTACTTAAATTTTAATAACTCACCATCATAAATCATAATTATGAATTAAAATTATCTCTATTAATTTTTTCTCTTTTATGTGAAAATATAGTAAAATATAGTAATGTAAAAAACATAATATCATTATATTATTATCATAATATAGTTGTTACACAAACATGTATAAATATGTGAATGGCATAATATTATTATCATAATAAATTTGTATCATGTATAAAAAGATAAAAAAAAAAAAAATTGTAGAGTATATAAAAATATATAATATTATAACATATAATAATGGTGATGGTTAATGTCTATTAGATTAAAATTGATGTGTTAGACCTTAAGAAAAGTAAGAGATTACTTGGATTTCTTTAAAATGTTATTTAGATGCTTGTAAAGCATTAAGAGAAGCCTTCCAAGATCATTAATGTTTTGATGAATTAGAAGGTTATGAAGGTCGATATTGTCACAAATATTTTGAAAGTGGGATCTAATTTAGGTATACCGAGGGCACTCGAGGAGAAATTATTTTTCATCTTCAACCCTATTAGTGTCACAAAGGTGACAAATTATTTCTTGCCATGGTGTTTTTGGGATTCCCCAATGTCGAGTTTCACTATGCAACTCATGAGTATTAGTTCTTATTTTAACAATATTGATTCTCTTCTTTAAGCTATTCAAAAAGAGAGATACTTTTGATCTTCAAGGTTAGGGTTAACCACCTCCTTATAATATCTTAATTTTCTTTTATCCTTTAATTCTTTATCACATCATAGATTCTCCTTAAATTTATCTTGTAAAATATATTTAATATCATCAGTGTTCTGCAAAATAACTTCTTATTTTATTCCCCAATGATTTAGCCAAGACTTAGCATCATTATGTCATCCCCACTTGAGCCATTGGTGATTTTGGCTAGATTCTGAAGCAATTTTGGGAAGCCTCTTGTTATCCATGTTGTTTATCTAGCTCTTGTACATTAAGTTCCTAATCATAGCTATGCTCTCAATGGGGGAAAGGCTTGCTTCAAGGAGAAGGATAGGATATGGTGTATTGCCCTTAATTTTGAGATTATAAGCTATAAAATTATTTTGAAATCTTTCTCTAGTATTCTCAAGAGATACTACATCCCCAAACTTCACATCCATATAAGATAACAAGAGTGACAAGAGTCTCAAAAAGAGAATATTTTTCTTATCCCATAGCCAAAAGTATGTTAATTTACAATTATTTTCAAGCTCATAATAAGCTTCCCACCCTCAATTTATTCTTTTCTCAATGCTATAGTTCCAATTGAGCTTGTGATGAATATCAATTCCATGATACTTGTATGAAGGCACTTCCTCCAAGATATTTTTGTCATATATAAATTTATTGTAGGTAATCTTGTTGGATTTAATGAACGTTACCTTCATTTGGTCGATGTTCACAATCATACATGTACTAGAGAAAAAGTTCTTGAGGATTGTAAAGTGCTTACTAAGGTCATAGGGATTCCTTGCTATAAGAACAATATCATTGATATAGAGAAGAAGGATGATTACTATACTAGCAAGAGTTGGTCCAATACAACCTACTACTTCCAAACAATCCTTTATATACAAATATCATTTTATCATTTTAATAAATTTGTATAATATAATATATATAAATATATAATATTGTTTTTAATTTTTTTAATATAAAATGTGTAAAAATATTTTTTATAAATATAAAATAATAATTAATTTTAAAAAAATTAAAAAATTATAATCATAAAATTAGAGATTTTTATGATACCTATGTATTTGAGACCATCTAAATATAAGAGTAAGCTTGGATTTATATGAGGCCATGAAAATGAAGATAATATCTCATTAATTTCAATAAAATATAAAGCAAGGTTTTAGATATGTATTTGA
>SNQJ01S0033134.1:83296-95050 GCA_010110895.2 Picea sitchensis | reverse complement strand
AATTTTTTTATTATATAAATATAGCATTGATAGAGAAAACACTTATTGACAAAATAAGATTTTTTTTTTTTACTTTGAATATATATCTCTCAAAATCCAATCATGCTAGTTAGATTTGACAATATCAAAAGTATTTTACTTAAATATTGAAATATTTATAGATATGTTGGTGGCCATAAATATTCTACATTACAGTATGGGAGAGATGTTCATGTAACATAACGCATTAAAATAATAATAAAAAATAAAAATAATAACGAAATAATAAGAATTTATGAGGGCTCCACACACACATAGATATATAGTAAAACATTAAAACAATAATAAAAAATAAAAATTTAATAATAGAAAATAATAAAAAATTATGTTGTCTCCATTATATATATATATAACCAACTTATATCCATCTTAACTTCATATCTATGAAGTGTCCAAAAGATCAAATCTCTAGAAACCTTTAATCAAGTTTTTCACTTAAAAAAGTTTGCACCTTGAGAGATTTGATCCCTCTGGAGGTTTGATAGATCAGTTAAGATGGATCTAGGCTCGTTTACTTACATTGAAATATTTTAATAATTTAATTATGAACAATATTAAAATATATTTTGGCTACTAATATCTTTTTAAAAAACTAGATATTGGTGAACTCTATTATAATAATAATAATAATCTAATTTTAAGGTCACAAATTGGTGTATGAGACCTTTTGTTTATGGGACAAGGGATCCCTCTATCCACAGATTTTATTCCTAAACTCTATTCTCTTTGTGTAATCTCCCATAAAAAAAAGACACCTTCTTAACCATTAGACCCACTTAACTTAGGATAATTTTTTTTGATTGACATGATAAGAAACTTTTGCCATAATCAATACTTCTAGCCTGAGTATTGATTACCTTCTTCCTGCATGAGTATTGATTGTTGATTACCTTCTTCAATAAGAAAGGCGCTTCCCATGTTATAAGGTTGTTGAAAAAAAAAATAGGTTTTTTTAAAAGCAAAAAGTGATGTGTGAAGATTTATATTAGGAACGCCATACGCGACGCTAGATTCTGACCGAATTTAGAGAAACAAAAGAAGATATGAACACGACTTTGAGAGAGGCGATGTGATGATTACTTTTTCTATCTCGAAAACCATGGCAGTTGACAAGCGATTTGTTCTGTGAACATTCCCAAGCAATTTGAACGAATAAAACAAATTTTTAACATCAGTTGAAGATTTTAATTATTGGGCCATGAAGACAAATCCGTTTTCCGTGGAAATCATCGAGCAATTATGGAAGAAAGAGAGAGAACAATATCTGATTTCACACAGACAAATATTGTGGCTGAAACATGTTTACGACTTGAAGCTGAGAATCTGGTAAAAAAAATACAAAATGAATGACGCACATCAGAAGTTTTTGGTTCGCGCTCTCTGAAATGTCGACCATAAAAATAGCCGACGGGATCATCGTCTGTCGGTAACGTTTGTCCGGCAATCCGAATATAATTTAACGATCATCGGATCTCCATTTTCCCCTTCCCCATGTGGGATTAAAGAGTCGATCATTTTCAATTTCCGAACATGCACACATTGTGTATAATAATGAATGTATAGAGACAAAAGTCGAATTTTGTAAACAACGAAGGCGATGGCGATTGATGGATGGATCATACGGGTCTGCCCAGAGAGCGGCACTGCTGCGCCTCAACCGCTGACCCAACGCCTGCCGATTCCCAATGATGTCGAGAAAACTATTTGTTTTTAGTAAGTCTTCAGAGATAAAGAATTGACAGTCGAGTGAATAACTGCCGGCAGGGGAGCACACCTCGCTTCTTTAAAGTCGACGCTCGCGCTGCAACTTGCTGTTCATGCCTAATTTCTTGTCGACCTCCTTGCCTGGAGGCTGCCCTCGAGATTAAAAAAGTGCCAAATTATTTACTGAGGAGGCTTTGTCTAGTCAGAAGCTTGACTTGCAAGGCAATGGCATTCGTGGAGTTTCTGGGTGTAGGGTACATTTTCTGACCACGTAGTCAGATTAAAGCTCAGAAACCCACACACGCAAACAGAGTCCCCTGCCCTGGGCCGGACGATGCCTTTAAGAGTGGGTTAATCATTTACTAAATCGTCTTGCGCCAGTCGATACGGTAATCACAGCACAATTTTAATTTCATTGATTCAATTTTTTTTTTTTTTTATCTTACTCATTTAGCTAGCTTGTCCGTTATCTGCGGGATTAGTTAGTGGTGAGAAACCAAGATGTATAGTTATATCAGGATAGGATAAGCACTGTTTAAACATTTTGAATTTTTTCATCTGAATCCGATGAAACAGATCTAGGTGAAATCATCATTTTTTTTTTCAAATTGCATTTTTGAATGCATAAATGAATTTAGCATCCTGGAAATCTMTCGAGGCATTCAAATCCCTCATAGCATTGGGGGCATTTGAATTATACAGATTCAATAACTCAAATATGAAATTCCAACAATTTTTGGTGGGATTTCTGTAAAAATTGAGCTGAAAATATGCCCCAATAAAAACTCCAAAAAGTAGAACGTCCTGATATATTATTTAAGGCATTGTCTCATGAAAAGGACCAAAACCTAGAAAAGTTAGAGTACAACTATCATTTAATATAATATTTTTAGGTGCAACCATAAATTCAACCATTACCTCAAGGTGTCCCACTCTCCAGGTTAAACGACCTTCATTATAATTGAACCTTGCCCAATGGTAAAGTCACAGACTCAATGGTAAAATCACAGACTCAAGATTAAACAGCCCTCATTAAAATTGAACCTCAAGATTAAGCAGCTCTCATTAAAATTGAACCTTACCCACTCTCCAGGTTAAACTGCCTTCATTATAATTGAACCTTGCCCAACCTTGCCCAATGGTAAAGTGGCAGAGTCAAGATTAAGCAGCCCTCATTAAAATTGAACCTCAAGATTAAGCAGCCCTCATTAACCCACTCAAGATTAAGCAGCCCTCATTAACCCACTCTCCAGATTAACGACCCTCATTATAATTGAACCTTGCCCAATGGTAAAGTGGCAGACTCAATGGTAAAGTCACAGACTCAAGATTAAGTAGCCCTCGTTAAAATTGAACCTCAAGATTAAGGAGCCCTCATTAAAATTGAACCTTACCCACTCTCCAGGTTAAACGACCTTCATTATAATTGAACCTTGCCCAATGGTAAAGTGGCAGACTCAATGGTAAAGTCAGGGACTCAAGATTAAGCAGCCCTCATTAAAATTAAAATTGAACCTCAAGGTTAAACAGCCCTCATTAAAATTGAATCTTACCTAATGATAAAAAAACTTGTAATCTTCCACCCTTGAATCTAACCCTTTAAACTTATTTTAACAATTGTTGAAATTGAAATCACAAACTCAAGATTAAGCAACCCTCATTAAAATTGAACCTCAAAATTAAACAGCCCTCATTAAAATTAAATCTTACCCAATGATAAAAAAAAAAAATAAAAAAAAAATTTGATTGTAATCTTCCACCCTTAATCCAACCCTTTAAACTTATTTTAACAATTTTCGAAATTGTAACTGAAACCTTTTTATTTTTATTTTTCGTCATCATAAAATCAAATAAAATTTTCAGAATTCTTCTATATTTTTTATTTGCTGAATTCCCTCAAAGCCCGGAATTCCCACAAAGCCAAACCCCCCAAGTAGGATGATTTAGTTCATCGTTAAAAAGCCTCCATTGCTTTAATGGCCACTCATCTAATCGGGTGGATCGGTATTAGGTGTGTCTAACAACTTGCCTGTTCCTTTTGTCGAGGTCGCTCGTTTTCTCTCTGGCACCCACTCCTCTGCAGCTGAGTTATTAGTCAGCCTGAAAACCTGTCATTGTGGGCTTGTGCAGCCTGCTGCTTTATCAATAGTACATATAATTGCCAGCACTGGCGTTGTTTTTGTTTTTGCACAAAAATGGTGCCATTCCTGTGCGGCTCTGAATGCGATATCATAATGAATTTGGATAGCTCATGCGCTTCGTCCACAATACTGAATTCCAGCCACAGTTCCATCAGCTCCAGCAGCACTTTTAGCTGTGAATCCAACAGGAATGGAGGATTGACTGCTGTTCCTGCAGCCACAACAACATCGATGAACAGTAGCTGCAATTATGTGAACAAGAAGCCTCACAAGGCCCACGACGCGGCCTGGGAGGCAATCTTGACGGTGAGATGCAAGGAGGGCAGTGTGGGATTGAAGCATTTCAAGTTAGTGCGTAGGCTGGGAAGTGGTGATATTGGGAATGTCTTCCTGTGTCAATTGAGAGGATTTGGGAACCATTTGTATGCTATGAAGGTGGTGAACAAACAGGTTTTGAGTTACAGGAATAAGCTGCACAGAGCAGAGATAGAGAAACAGATCTTGTCTATGCTTGATCACCCCTTCCTTCCTACGCTTTATGCTCATTTTGATGCCTCGCAGTATTCGTTTATAGTAATGGAGTACTGCCCAGGAGGTGACTTGCATTCTCTGCGCAATCGACAACCCGGGAGACGATTCAGTCTGAGATCTGCAAGGTAATTGGTGTCTGGATTGGATATCTCTTTATGACTAACTTCTTTTCTCTCCTCTATTAACATCTTGAAACAGTCATCTGGATTAAAAATGCTAGACCTAAAATGTAATGTTTGCAAGTTTTGTATGTTTTTGGAATGTCAGGTTCTCTCAAAGGATATCTCAATTCATGAGTTTTTCTGTTAATATTGATTTCCATGAAAGTCATCTGGATTAAAAATGCTAGACCTAAAATGTAATGTTTGCAAGTTTTGTATGTACTTGGAATATCAGGTTTTCTCAAAGGATATCTCAATTCATGAGTTTTTCTGTTAATATTGATTTCCATGAAAGTCATCTGGATTAAAAATGCTAGACCTAAAATGTAATGTTTGCAAGTTTTGTATGTTCTTGGAATGTCAGGTTTTCTCAAAGGATATCTCAATTCATGAGCTTTTCTGTTAATATTGATTTCCATGAAAGTCATCTGGATTAAAAATGCTAGACCTAAAATGTAATGTTTGCAAGTTTTGTATGTTCTTGGAATGTCAGGTTTTCTCAAAGGATATCTCAATTCATGAGTTTTTCTGTTAATATTGATTTCCATGTTACTCATGAATTTGGGTACCATGTTTTTTTGTTTGGTGTCTTAAGTTTTTCTGTTAATATTGATTTCCCTGTTATTCATGAATTTGGGTAGTATTTTTTCTTGTTTTTCGTCATGAAATAGACCATGGACAGTTTTTCTTCTTACATGTCTGTCGATGTTTTCGTTTTTAGCTATTGAATTTTAACTAAATATACTATTCTATATTGATTATGCCATTGGTTCCATAAATGTTTATAAGAAATTCTCTAAGTCTTTGCTGTAGTTTACCTCTAAGCCTTCACATAATTTTCCTTCTCTGAACTGCAATTACCTGATATTCATGAATAGTATACAATATATAATCTATTCAAAGGCATTAGTTCATTGTCTACATGATTCTGTGTTAGGAAATTAGTCTGCTTTCTGCTCTGTTTATTTTGGCATTCATTCATTCGTGTAACAAACAGTGAGAGACTTAAACAATGAAAACTGAAAGGATTTTTCTCGTTTTTTTTCCTTTTGGCTATTATGATCAGGTTCTATGTAGCCGAGGTGCTTCTGGCATTGGAGTATCTACACATGATGGGGGTGATATTCCGAGATTTGAAGCCTGAGAACGTGCTTGTGAGGGCAGACGGCCATATCATGCTCTCCGACTTTGACCTATGCCTCAGATGTGATGTCGTCCCCACTCTACAAAATCCCAAAATCGTTACTCAGCCCGACAAAGGCCACAGACACGCTCAATCACCTACTAATTATCACTCATGCATACCCATCGTACCTCGGTCCTGGTTCTTGAAGAAGAAGAAAAAACCCACGAACAAGAACAAGAACATGAGCAATGAAAACTGCAAGGTCCAACCAGAGCTTGTAGCAGAGCCATCGGAGATTCGATCCAGGTCTTTTGTTGGCACTCACGAATACTTGGCTCCTGAGGTGACCTCGGGAGAAGGGCATGGCAGTGCAGTGGATTGGTGGACTTTGGGAGTGTTTCTCTTCGAGTTGCTCTACGGGAATACGCCATTCAAGGGCTCCAATAACGAGGCCACACTTCTCAACATCATCTCACAGCCCTTGAAGTTCCCACACAATCCAACCAGGGATCTGGAAGCCTGGGACACGGCCAAGGATCTAATGCACAGGCTCCTCACCAAGGATCCACGCACTCGGCTGGGATCGACCCGGGGATCTGCTGACATCAAAGCACATCCTTTCTTTAAAGGAATTAACTGGCCTCTCATACGTTCTATTGTTCCCCCTGAGATTCCAGGCCTGAGAAGAACAAGGACCAGCTATGAGAAGATCAGAAAACCAGTGCAGCCACTCCCTCACTACTTTGATTATTTCTAACACTCCCAGAAATGATTGCATTCACAGCCAATTAGCAATGATCAAGAAAGGCATACGGATAACAACTTCAACAAGTCCTTTTATTATCACCGCCAGGGTTGTCGGTGCAACTGATTACAGAAAGAAGGAAACAAGCAACGAAGGACTGAAGAAACTTCCATGAAGAGATTGAGATTTTGGAATATTGCAAACTGCAAAGTACAGCTCAAGTACACTCAGCGTCCAACTTCTTGTTGATTTGTATACATCAACTTGATTACACAATACTAGTTTATGGATCAGTTTCTGGTAGATCCGAGATCTTTGCCAGAGAAAAAGACGCGTATTGTAATATATTAGAAATATCACAAAACAAGATACTAATTACGATTTTTCTGAACCTGGTAGTTGGAAGGATTTTCAAGTTTATGCCATGGATGTTGACCTGCATATACATTAAGGCTTCTGTAAAATGTATGTTTTCTCTAAGCTCAAGAACTTATATGTCCATGTTTGAGTTAGTAAATTATGATTTTGATGACAGATCCATTGTAGTAGCTTATCTAAATTCTCTCGGACGTTTTTTTTTCGAAGGTTACACTCTACTAAACGATTTTTTTTGGACCTCTAAATCAATCCCAACAATCTAAAATCTCCAGGATTTATTAAGCTTTCGAATAAATCTACCAGAGAAATACTGAGACTTTTGGTTGCTGACGATTTTCAATCAGTCTTCCTCTTTTTGCATGTTGTTAGGTGATTCAATTATGTCAGTATTACTCACCGAAACCCGAATTTATGAATTTTTATCCATTAATCCCCAGGAGGATAAATCTCATGGCTCTTAGCATTTAAAATTAGGGTTTATGAGAGATTTATATTATATATATATATTTTTATTAATTGATCTTAATGTTTAATTTTACATTGAACATTGGATATGAGTTGGCTAATTTTTAATTAAAATTACATGTTACAAAATCATATGGAGAGTCACAATTTGATTTCAGGGAGTAAGACAGATTTATATTAATATATATATATTTTTATTAATTGATCTTAATGTTTAATTTTACATTGAACATTGGATATGAGTTGAGTTGGCTAATTTTTAATTAAGATTACATGTTACAAAATCATATGGAGAGTCACAATTCGATTTAAGGGAGTAAAACAGATTTATATTACATGTTTTTTATTAATTTATTTTTATGTTATATGAATTGGTTAAATTGTTATTAAAAATATAAATTATAAAAAGTAATAAATATTGCTTAAAGAATTATAATTTGATTAATGCTCATCATTTATATTTATATGAAAGCTAAATTAAATTAAATTTGATTTCAAAATATTATTTATTATTTATATGATAGCTATTACCATTATTCACTTTGAAACTTAATACCACTCTCTCACATTAAAATTTTGTTAATGAGTTATAATTTGACTTTAAAGACTACCATCTATACTAGAGTTAATATAACTATTAATTTTGGTTAACTTTGAGATTTTTCACTTATTTGAAAGTAAAATTTTGCTTGTCACAAGTTGATCTTAAAGACCACTCTTTATATGAGAGTTAATACCAGTATTAATTTTGAGATTGTTGTTGGGTATGTGTTATATTCTTTGCATGTGTGTGTGGGCATGTGAGATTCGACAATTGCGTGTGACGATCCCTCTAGTAGCGATTCTTGTGTTGTGTGCATTGGGCGCTTTCCTAGGGGGGGGCAGGTATGCCCCTCTTGGTTACGTGCAACATTCGGGGCAGCGCCCCGAAATTTTTTTTTGGCCGGTATTTGCTATTTTTAGCGGTTTTCTAAATTAATCCCGGATTAAGGGATTAGGATTTTTGTATCTACGAAATACCTGAAAACATTATATATATTGTATGGTGAATGGTGAAATTCGATATAATGAATATAAGAAAGGTTTTTCCGGTTGAGGGTTTCCGGTATAAAATCTCTGTGTACTCTGTGTATGAGCCATTGATTAAATTCTGTTTTGCTTAAGAATCTATATGCATTGCTTTACTTCAGTTTAAAACTTACAATTGTGACATTTTGAAAGAATTTTGTTTTCTTTAAAGAATATAAATTTGAGAGATTTGTTTTTACTAAAAGGTTATAATTTAATCTTAAAAAACACAATCTAAAGATAATATAATTATTAACTTTGATATCTACAACAAATTTGAAAGCTAGAATAAAAATATTTTGATAATAAAAAAAATTCAAGACCTATGGAGACTTTACCTCCATGTACTGTTAATAACTAGGGTAAATTGTGGGTGCCTAAGTTCCAAGCACCTGACCCCTAGGGGATAAGAGAGTCCAAACTATGATCTCCCCTCCCAACTTGGGGAGAGATCTCACATTTAGCTCAGGCTCACAATTTGACCTAAAGAATACCATCTATATGAGAGCTAATACCATTGTTAACTTTGAAGCGCCAAATTTCGCTTCAGAGTTGTGGGTGAAAACATGAATGCTATGTTCACAAGTTATTCAAATCATAATAATTATGTCTAAATGTGGAAACTCACATCTCAAAGTTTTTGAACTTTGGGAATGAAAACTTATATGTTTGTTTGGAATTTCACTTTACAATAAAAATGTGACTTATAGATCAATTTGTTAACTTTATTTTCTTTACTTTTGTGATTTTTTTTTTATCTACATCTAATAGGTCAATTTGGCGGTTGTTTGATGGTATGTTCTTAAAAAATATAGGAATTGATAATGAGCCATGTTAGGGGACTTCATTGATCCAGGTGAATATTGGTGGCCACCCACTTATTCCAACTAACTCCTCTTGTCAATTTTTAGTTCAACACGTTCTTCTGTACTTCTTTGTAATTGTGGGTTCTAAACTTTCGGGGCTATCTAAATCCCTACACATCTTCCAGGTAGATATTGGTGGCCTCTCACCTAATCCAACTGACTTATTTTGTATGTTTTCATGTCAACACATCTTGATGTACTTCCAGGGCTGTATTGGAGCCCTAAACAATAGTTTTTTGGCTCGCCACAGTCAAACTGTAGACGAATTCAGATTTTAATGACGTAATGTGTAGTTCTCTAAAAGACCTTTCCAATGGGCTATCACATGCCTAAAACAGAGGTAGTATGTTTTAATACCCCTAGGTCGAACCTCAACTGTAAATGTAAATGCAAATGTACTTAAGTTGGTGAGTTGTTTGATATTATTTTTGTATGCACCTTCCATGGTATAGTGCGCACATGTACTGCACACTAAAATGATGAAGTGTGCACATTCCGGGATAGCGTGCGCAACAAACTTAAGTGCGTGCGATTTTGAGATCAGGGAGCTTTTGTGTATATGTTGTGTTTTATAGGCTGGTGAGCTAGTTATTATAAGCTAGGAGGCTTATGTTTTGAATTAGGCCAGAGAGCCTAGATGTTAAAGGCCAGTGAGCCTATTTTTGTATATGTCTCATCATTAATATAATACATCATTGCGTGTGGACTGACCATGATAAAAGAGCATGGGAGACTAAACTACACTAGTTAGGGAAAAAGTGGGGCTAAAAGTTAAGGAAAATGGATAAGCTAGGGAGCTTAAGCCAAAAAGAAATATTATATTAATATTCCTTAAAGTATGAAGTATGGATAATTATTTTATCCTAAGTTCTAAGGATGGGGACAAGTGGGCCAAAGTAGCTCCCAACATGACAAGTTTCGAGTTGGGACCATGCATACATATAGCTTGGACTTAGTTCATTTTCCCATTCATTCCATGATCATTTACTCACTCATTGAGCTGTCCTCCGTACCTCCCTGTACCTGTATCCATACCTGAACTAGTACCATACCCATACCTATACTTGTAGCTGTACTTGGTTAGCTCAAGAGATGGACTGAAGAAGCGGGTTGTCAGACCCGTGGGATATTGAAGAGGTGGGTTGTCAGGCTCATGAGAAATCTCTCTAGGTGATAGAATTGCTGGGAATTTATTCCCGAAGGTGCTAAACTGCAACTACATGGCTCTGATACTTCCTGTCTGGCCTGTTGTTGAAGCCCAAAAAGGAAGTGGGCCAACCGAGGGATTGTTGAGTAGAGAAGGGGCACACTTCTTGGGGTGGGGCAAGCATGTGGGGAATGAGGGACTGTAGGTTGTTAGTTTGAGTTGGCACTTGTGACAGAGTCTTTCATGTTGTCTAAGATACATCAACCTGGTTAGGAATCCCTTTACCCAGGTGGAGTTTGGTCCCAGCTCGGGGGTGACCCATTGCTGAAAGTGATGAGAAGTGTGGTCTAAGGCTGGGAGGTTTGTGGAAGGCCTGCACGCGGTTGGTGATATTCTTACCAAGATAAGTGTCAATTGTGTGTTAATTTATATGCTACATTACTATTTTTTTGTTTACTTTTATGGGTTTTTCCTATGTGTGTGGTTTACACATGTCTTTATATTTATGGGTATTGTCTGTCGATGTTGCACATAAATGTTTACTGTTATTCCCATATGAATATGTGCATTTACAAAATATATTTGTTTGTTTTAAGTTTTATATATAAATTTCTACAAGAGTTTCTGTGTGTATATGTTTTAATTTGCATACAGTTCAATTTTTTTTATGTGGCATAACTTAGTTGGATACTAGGGATGTTACAATATGGTATCAGAGCTTTAGTTTTCAACACTGAGCCTGCATGGGCCGAGCAATTTGAGTTGAAGTGAAATTTCACATAGGATTGATTTCAAAGGGGCCAAATTTCAAGGTACAGAGCGTCCATGGTAAAAATTAGAAGCAATTGCGTGGAATTGAGAAAAAACCCCAATTTCTTTTGTTAAATTCATGGAAAAATTGAGAAATTTGGCCAAGTGGTGAGATATTCTTAATTTAATATTTGTTTTAGCAAATTCAGACCTGGAATTGGTTGAATTTTAAGTTACAGGGAAGCCATGACAAATGAAGTGATATTAGTTGATTAAAATTCTGAATTCGTGAATTTAGTTTGGGAAAAAATTGTTCTAGGAATGTCAACCAACAACGATTTATTGTTGTAGAGGTTGAATTGGTGTTATCAGGGTGAAATTGAACAAATTTCATAGTTGCAGAATGTATATGGTAAAAATTAGGAAAAAGTTTGGCAAAAGTCCCAATTTCTGCAGTAGAATTCATGAGGAATTGATGTGCATAAAAAATGAAGGTGTGCAGGTGTGCGCACTAAAACTGCATGATGCGTAGTGAAAATATTGTGATGTGTGGAAAATAAAGGTGTGTGGCTACGCACGCTAAAATTTGGCGCTACTTAGTGTAGAGTGGCATTGCACGAAAAAATATTTGCG
>SNQJ01S0033134.1:57223-78323 GCA_010110895.2 Picea sitchensis | reverse complement strand
TATATTTTTTTTTGCAATACACGCAGTACATGGGACACGGTCCCCTCCTCATCGTGGCTTGGTAGAGCGCATGCCTTCGTGCTTGGGTGCTTTGATTCACGTGTTGGCTTGATGTTGAGTTACTGTGGCATGTGGAAAGGTATCGACACAGTCCCCTCCTCCTCATGGCTTGGTAGAGTGCGTGGCTTCGTGCTTGGGTGCTTTGATTCATGTGTTGGCTTGATGTTGAGTTATTATGGCATGCAGAAAGGTATCGGCTTCGTGCTAGTGCATGTCTTTGGTGTCTAATGACTTCATTTCTTGCATGTTGTTTCTAGACTTTGATCTCCACTCTGATGTGCCTAAATAGAGATTGGTTGTATGCCAATATTTTCTTTTTATTTATTTATTTTCGTTATTGTGTATATATGATCCTCTATATAAGGAAACTAGTATATATACTTTCCTAATCTTTTGTTTATAATAAAATATTGTTGAATATAACTATTGTTTATATACCTTTCATGATTTTTGGTTTAAAATAAAATATTTCTGAAGCTAATTCTTGTTAATCCTTCCTTTGTGCAGGTGAGGATTAGTGAGATTAGTAAAGGTGGTTGGAACATGGGAGTCTTCATAGGGTTTATGACCTGTAAATAAAAGGTTTCTGGGTTGTATATTAGGAGCTGTTTTTAGGGAACAATTTGCACAATTATGTGGGTGGTCAAGCCCCAGGTTTCAGCTTTGAAACCGGGCTCTAATACCATGTGTAAGGCCTCTGTCCCCACAAAGCCTTATAAAAATACAAGCTAAAATTAAAGAATGAAGAAATTATAACCTGTACAATTATGTCATCAACGTATAATCATTTATAATTCAACATAAATTAAATTGATTAACAACATAAAAGTAAATTTAATTATCAACCACATAACACAACAAATTCATGAAATCCATACCTCTGTCTGATGCTAATTCCCAAATCTCCGGTTGTCCTCTCCGCTGCTCTGCCCGAACTCTGCCCAAAATTGAATCTTTCCTCCCTGCCAACTAGGAACAGAGCCTGTCCGGCTTCCTAGCTCCAAGATTCTATGAGGATTCCTGGCCCCTAAGCCCAAACTCCCAACAACCTGGTGCACCCCTATAACAATCCACCCAAACTCTGAAACTAGAAAAATATCCCACAGAAAATACAATCCTACTGCTCCAATAATGCTCCTCTCCCCTAAATTTTCATCCAACTCCCGAAGGCCTCTTCCCTGTCATATCCTCCCCATTCACCGCCTCCTCCTTCATTTAAGGCCACCCACTTTATCCCTCCATTTACTACCTTATCCCTCCATTCAATGCCCTTCACCTTCATACGTAAAGTTTTCTAATAAGTTATTTAAGCCTTTAATTTGTTATCCAAACATTAATGTGTTAATTAATCAATTAATTAATTAATCAACATATATTAAACAATAAATAAATAAATAATAAATTAATTAATTAATATTATTAATATTTAATCATTACTTAACTAATACATATTAGGACAGTTAATTATTTAATTAACTATACTTAATAAACCTTAAGCAACTATTTAACTAGGGTTGTTACAAATATGATGAATATATTTCTCCTGCAATTGATGAAGTTAATAATAGGAGATTGGTGGGTAAAACTTCTAATAAGGAATTTAATAATCAAATCTATGCATATAAAGTAGATCAATCTCAAGAAAATAAAACTCCGAAAGAAAAATATGACACAATTTGAGAACTTGATAATGTCATACAAGTAGATTATACATTACCCAACAAATGGAAAATAAAAAAGGAAAATTCTCAAAACAAGGATAAAGAAGCTGTAGGTGCACAAAATAGTGACGATGATGATGAATCTTCAATAGTAGAACAACCATAAGAATTGAGTGGTGATGATCTCAGATGTTTTTCAATGCTATTTTAATGATCCAATGAAAATCCTTCTCAAAAAAAAAATAGAAACAAGAAGGGAAGGAAAAATTAGGGAAGACTTAAAAATTGTTCATGTTGATAATCCTACGAGTATTGAAGCATAGAAAAATGAATAGATAACTAGGATCATTGAAAGCATCATGGTTTGATGGTATACTTCTATGCAGGTTTTGACATGGTTTTTTGCAGGTCTTCATTTGCCCAGAAACAATACAGGTTATGTATTATCTCAGTAAATTCATGTGATATGATCATGCATTGGTCCCAAAATGGTTATAAGTGGACAAACCCTAAATGGAAGTTAGTGTATTGGAAAGAAATGAAGTGAGGGTAAAATTGTACAACAAGTGAGGTTATGATGAAGACAGGTTGAGTACAAGTTTGAAAATGAAAGGAAAAGACTTGAAGCTAAAGTTTCAGGAACAATGATTATGAGAGAGGTTGTAGCAGGTACTAAGACAGTGACTAGGAAAGTGGCAGAGAAAATATGAAGATGTATTGGTTGGTTGATGTGTGTTTGAGTTGGATGGACAAATAGGTCAATTCTAGTTGGATAGATTGCATTCTATCAACAATCTGAGTCATGCAGCAAGATGAGTATAAAAGTATCTCAGATGAATTTCAATAATTATATAGTAGAGAAGCATCATGTATATAGATGGATACATTTGGTTAGAGATCGGTGAGAAGCAATGGTCAGGTCCAAGAATCATTTGANTATGGTTTTGCAGTGTTCTATTATGGAATCAATATGTTGTATATAGTGGTATACATGGAATCTTGTAGAGATGAGAGGAGGAGAGACCTTGTTAGGAAGAGATGCCCTTTTAGAAACAAAGGAGGAGAGCAGTCCTACGAAGAGAGGGAAGATTGATAGGGGGAGTCATTTAGTTGAGGTAGGAAGAACATGATTACAGGTGGAGTTACCAGAGTTCAATTTTGGTCAGAAGCATATTAACAAACAAAGATTAATCATAGGAGGAGAAACCCTTTGCCATTGATGTCAAAGGGGGAGAGTAACTTCAAAGGACAAAAGCATCATCAAAGGGGGAGTTTTTGTATGAAGTTGGTGTGTTTCCATCAAAGAAAAAGGGGGATATTGTTGGACATATTTTCATTGATGAATTTCCATTGATGTCAACAGTTGAAGTCATTGTTATGTGATGATGAGTTTTTATAATGAATTGTCATTGGTGAAAAACAGGGCGCAGAAGAACATTAAGAAAAGCTCAGGAGAAATAATGTAGTAAGTTGTGCATATAATATAGCACGAGGTGAAAAGGAATATACCTAAAGCTTAGGAGAGGAAGCGTATTCGATTGCATGAGATTAGAGGAGGCAGAGATCCATGTACAGAAGGAGTAAAGAATGAAAAAATAATTATTAAAATTTCAGGAGAAATAGTGATGAAACAAATCAGAAGCAAAAAAAATTAATTGAAGCTCAGAAGGGAAAGTAAATTAACAAAATACGGATTGAATTCCGAACAGATCAGTGATCTTTGCTCAGTTGGAATCCAATTATAAACTCAAAATATCAAAAGAGATGAGGCACATAAGGCTCAGAAGAGATGACAGACAGGATCCGTCCATTATAATTTCAGGAGTTATATTGACCTTCTGATCAAAATAAAATGGAAGGATAGGATAAGAAAGGCCAAAGTCCCGAGATCCTGAATATCTGAAATCGCGACAACCATTGGATCGTGTTAATATTTTCGCGTCAAATAAGGATCATTAGATGAAGTCAAGTTACTTGAGGTTTATTCGGGGAATCTCACTCCAGGAGAATTCGGAAGTGGGAAAAGAGAATAACAAAAGTCCCGAAGGCCGAAATAAATCTAGACCATTGATCTAGAACTGATCACATTCGTTGGATCAAGGATTCACAAGATCTCGAAATAGATGAAATCCCAACAATCATTGGATTGTGTTAAGATTTTCGCGTCAAAGAAGGATAATTAGATGGAGTCAGTTTACTCGAAGTTTATTCGGGGAATCTCACTTCGAGAGAATTGAGAAGTCGGAAAAGAGAATAACCCAAAGTCTTGAAGGCTGAAATGAATCTAGACCATTGATCTAAAACTAATCACATTCGTTGGATCAAGGATTCTCGAGATCCCAAAATTGTCAAATTCTCGACAATTGTTGGATCATGTTAAGATTTGCGTGTCAAAGAAGGATTGTTATATGAAGTCAAGTTACTTGAGGTTTATTCAGGGAATCTCACTTTGGGAGAATTGGGAAGTGGGAAAAGAAAATAACCCAAAGTCTGGAAGGCCGAAATGAATCGAGAACATTGATCTAGAACTGATCACATTCATTAGATCAACGATTCAGATGAACCTACGACCATTATATCTAGGAGGAGGACATGTGACACATCAGGCAATCCACATCAGTAAAGACCATGTCAGCAAGGACATGTAGCGCAATCTAATGGTGACAAGTGTAAAGGTCCAGTTGGGATTTTAAGTACACCTAAGTCACAAATCTAAGTGACATGTGGCAGCCACTCGACCAGTGCCAAGTTAGCAGTGACATCAGTAAGTTATGTCACTCTGGGAGTTTGTCCTTTGGGGGAAACCAACAACTACCTGAAGCATCAAAGGCCGAAGTCAATGATAACCATTGATCTAATTTCCTCTAGATTCTCACACGACCGTTAGATCAAAACGTAGTGGAAATATTATGTAAGCACTCCCATGTTGACCACTTCAGTGTTTAACAACTCGAGTGGAAATTGGAACAACAATTACACGGACCTCTGAACCTCTGAAGTCTTGAAGTAAATAGTGTTTGTCCATATCAATATTTGATTAAGTCATAGTCGTTGGATTAATCATTGGAATGATAATGTAAGGATCAAATATAAACCATTGATTTGGTTCCACGAATCATGCTGACCATTAGATAAATCCTTGTGAGAGGTCAAAACTTTGGAACACTGGATGAAAGAGAAAACACCCGAAGGCCGAAGTCCAAAGGACTAGGTTCCAATCCTGGGTTATGGGTTATGAAAACATAAGTCGTGAAGCACTGGGAACATCTCTTAAATTTATAAGCCCATGGTTTGGCACATATGGTCACATGTAAATGGTTTGAAGGAAGAGACTTTGCAGAATTCAATTTCTACAAAATTTGTAGAGATATGGAATCGATTTAAAAATGAAATCGATCCATATTAGTGATGGATTTATGAAAATCATGCTAACTAATTTGAAAATCCTTCATGATAATGTTTGAATAATAATGAAGAAAAACAAACATTATTTTTATTAATCTAAATAAAGAGATGTGATGGTCCAAAAAAAGGGACACAATGAATCATATCTCACACCAGGTGGGTGACTATATAAGCAAGGAATAATGGTGAAGAAGAAGTGTATCTACATTCCATATCATAAGATCAAAATATAAGCAAAGTCCAAGAAGAAGAACTAATGATTCTTATGAACTGAGGGTGGAAGGGAGGAGCATAGAAGGATTCATATCCTTTACTAAGTAAGTATAATTTAAGGGAGTTGGTGCTTCCTGGGGTTGGTGCCCTAAATATAATGGATTTGGCAATTCCTAGGGTCGGTGCCCTAAAAAAAAGGGAGTTGGTGCTTCCTAGGGGTGGTGCCCTAAAAACAAGGGAGTTGGTGCTTCCTAGGGTTGGTTCCGTAAGAACAAGGGAGCTAGTGCTTCCTAGGGTTGGTTCCCTGAACAAAAGGGAGGTGGTGCTTCCTAGGGTTTATTCCCTAAAGCCAAGGGAGTTTGTGCTTCCTAGGGTTGGTACCCTGAATAAGGAGATTGGTGTCTCCTAGAGTTGGGGCTCTAAAAAGGATTGGTGTGCTTCAATATTTATTTATAAAACCTTGTACCTTCTATTAATTACATATTTATAATTGATTTTAAATACAAGTCCATTGTTGACCTCTTGTGATAAATAATAAAATATCAAAGTAAATGCTAATTGTTGAAAAAGGGAAATATTGATTCAACCCCCCCTCTCAGTATTTCAAACACAAATTATGGTTGTTGATGCACTACTATGACAAAAATGATGACATTTATGATCATGACGGTATAAAGATGAATGAGTTTCTCTTGGTTTTGAGAATAATTTATCCTCTACTGAACAAGGCCAATCACATGAAGGTGGAATCTCATATGGCCCCTCCCCTCCCCCTCACATCACTCTCAATTCCCCAATAGTACCCAATGTATAAAACAAAAAATAATCGAAAGCAACATAGTAAGGTTCATGCATAGAAACTACCAAAACAAAAATTAATTATGAAGGTAAATGAAATTATGTGTTTGTAATTATATTTTTAGTTTACCATGTACTCTAGTATGGCGACTATTTTCAGGATTCACATAATAATTCTAAATATTCCCTTGACATCTGTTCTTAGCATGAATAAGAGTAAATAATGTGATTTTATTGTGTTTTTAAAACACAAAAACATCTCTGGGATAGAAGTGAACTATTAAGACAATGAACATGTGTCACCCAATTTGTGTACTTTGAAAGAAATTAAAAGTAGAGTTTATGGTTTACATGATGAATTGATGATGGAAAAAAGTGGGCGTGGGAGGCATATTTGAGTCTGAAAACCCTCCCATATCATTAAGGTATGCGAATAGTCTATCCATGTGAAATTTTAGTGCATACAGAAACAGTTTGTGAAAATTTCAACATTTGCCCCATTCATGAGTACAACTCACTAACGTTTCCCTTGTCTAGTCCCAGTACAATGTCTTTTAGTTGTTTCTTATAAAATTCATTCGACACACACATTCCCACATATAGTAGTATAAGCACATGATGTAACAATGTCGATAAACAAGTACTTATAGTGTCCTTAAAACTAGGTTATTAGTAGTAGTAGTAGTAGAATTATACAAAAAAATCAAAATTTTATCAACAATTATGGAAAACAAATACACACTCTTTTTTGAATTATTTGGGCTAAGCAGGACGGTTAAGTGTGATACATTTTCATCTTGTTGAAGAATATTGAAACTAGTGATTTGCAGAGTTAATAATTCTAAATAGGACCTTGACATCCGTTCCTAGCATGAATAAGAGTAAATAGTGTGATTTTCTTATGTTTTCAAAACACAAAAAATTCTATGGGATAGAAGTGAACTACCAAGACAATGAACTTGTATCACCCAATTTGTGTACTTTCAAAAAAATTAAAAATAGGGTTTATGGTTTACATGATGAATTGATGATGAAAAAAGTGGGTGTGTGAGTCATTTTGAGTTTGAAAACCCTCTGATATCGTTAAGGCATGTGAATAGTTTATTCATGTGCAATTTCAGTGCATACAAAAACAATTTGTGAAAATTTCAACGTTGGCCCCATTCATGAGTACAGGTCACTAACGTTTCCCATATCTAGTCCTAGTACAACATCTTTGTGTTGTTCCTTATAAAATTTGTTCGACGCACACATTTCCGCATCTATTACCATATCATCACACCTCCTGAAATGAACTGAAAATGACCTGAAAATGGTGACCAATGTTGGAAATCCATGATAGAAGGGTGGTGTTCACCAATTAAAGTGTCTATTTGATAGAATGTGATCTCAAGTACAAATTTAGGTTGTTGATGCAATACTATGACAACAATGATGGCATTTACGATCATGATGGTATAAAGATGAATGAACGTTTTTTGGTTTCAATAATAATTTATCCTCTTATGAACAAGGCCAACCACATGAAGGGGGAAGCTCATATGGCCCCTCCCCTCCCCCTCATATCAATCTCAATTTCCCAATAGTACCCAATGTATACAATAGAAAATAATTGAATGTAACATGTAGTAAGATTCATGCATGCATAGAAACTACCAAAACAAAAATTAATGAAGGTAAATGAAATTTCGTGTTTGTAAATGATATTTTTAGTTTACCACATACTCTAGTATGATGACTATTTTTAGGTTTTTCATAATAATTAAACAATATGTAACATAGGATATAAAAAAATAGCATAAAACTTAAAAACATGTAATTACGCCAGGACATAAGTAAATTATATTAAGATAATAATTCATACAAATTAAAATATATAGTTACATAGCTGATCCAACTCAACATCTGTATCATCCTAATTCTAAATCTTCTTCTTCATCGAACTTGACATTTGTATCATCATTCGGTCCAAAAAATATGTTTAAAGAATCTACGATATCATCATCATCATCAATGTCATTTTCAAGCATATTTTCATCGACATCATCATCAAGATAAACTGCATTTTCTCCTATGCCTAGTTCATATTCTTTGTCTTTTGTGTATCTCGACCCATGATCTTCCATCTCTGCCTGATCTAGCGCATCATCTTCTTCCTGTACATGAGTATACTTAATTAGCCTTCCTCTTGAATCATATCTAATAAAAAATGACCAATCCCTCTCACCTGGAACCTTTGAGTAAAATATATGTTCACATTGGCTTGGAAAAACATAGCGATAATGTCCTCTTTCAAATACTAGTATTTTAATCATTGGAAATCCATTGATATGTTGAATAACAATTATTTTGTCATCGCATTCATGCATTTGTAACCTATACCATTTAACGTTGAACAAAACTAATTTGAAGGAATTAAATTCACACTCAAGTATATCATTCAAATACCCATAGTATCTATTTTCAGATTTGCAGGGATGTCTGTCACTCCTAGAGGAAACATTAGTGATCTGGAATACTACATTTATCCCACTATCATAAGTTTTCATTGTTTCATCCAACTGTTTAATGCAAAATTTATGGCCATTGCACCACATAGACTTGTGGTGTTTCAATTGCAATATGCCAGATGTGTAAAATATGCATCGTAAATTTATAAACATACTTATATAACTTGGAAAGTAACTGAAAAATAAATACATGTAGTCACATTAATATAATATAAAATAACTGAATAAAATGGGTGAATTTTCTTGCATGTCCATCTTTCAAACCATATGCTAAGTCAATTTCCCTGTGTGTAACATTGGCATCACTGTTACGAGGAGCTTCTCTAACCAATTTAGACAATTGTTTCCATTATAACCTACCGCCATGATTACATATTTCAATCCATACATTCATCCAATCAATATTTTTTGTAATGTATAAATGCAGTGCATCCCAATCTTGAGCAACCTAATCAAAAAATCATAATTCACCAATATTAAATATTAGTTATAACCATTTTAAATATTAATAATTGATGAAATAATATATATTAATATATGAACATATACACAAAAAAGGAAAACATTATATGTATTAATATAAATATCCACAGTTATTAATATATTAACTCTCAGTTTTTTCATTCTACCTTTCCCCAATAGGTGCTCCTAATATTCAAATTTTTTGATGGATTTCACATCCCAAATGTGATCCACTGCATGCATAGTTGGCAGTACTAATTTAGGAAGACACTGACTAATATACACCATGGATAGATATATCATATATCGCTCCACAATAGAAGCCTTAGGACATGTTATTTTTCTAACCAAAGCCTTTGATGATTTCAAGTGCCTCTCCACCATCCACATTGACCTTGTGTGTAAAAGTACACACATTTCAATCTCCTCAAATTGGTGTATGAGGTCATGTTCTTGTGCATTTAAAAATGTTGGAGGTAGATACTTTTTCATTTCACACATTATCCAAGGAATTTCTCTCTTCCAATACTTTATATCATCTTCATGGATTTATTTCAATTACAACCATATACATATCATGACACAAGAAAATAACATGTTTCAATGTTATAATTACATAATATATATTACATTATAAGTAAAACAGATGTCATTACCAGTACAACAAGAAATTGAAAGAAAAGTTTGCATATAAATCACAACTACTTACCTCATGTATTTTCCAAGATCATATATAACTTGTTTGATGTTGATGTCCAAGTTGTTTGGGAGAGATAGTGGTAGAACATACTATAACAAAAAAAAATGAATTGTTATTTGTTTCAACCAAAGTAGACAAAATAAAATAAAATCTTAAAAGATATATATGATCAATATATAAATATGTATACCAAAATTATTACCTTAATGAAGGTATGTCAATCATGTGTTTTTAGCCCACCAAATTTGCCTTTCTTCGTTAAGATATTATTTATGTTTGAAGAAAAACCTGTGGGAAATTTAATTCTTTGGATGACCTCTTTTACATCATTGCTTTGTTGATTTGTTAATAACCATGGAAGGTTATTTTGGTCTACATCACGATTTGATTGGATCACACTTCACATTGCATGATTGGTTTCCTAAATGTCAGTACAAATTTTGACAATTTTTTCTTCATCCCTCCTACCATCTATGATTCAACATAATGTTTCTGTCACATTCTTCCCGATATGCATTGTATCAAACAAGTGAGCTTTATTTAGCTAGTCATACTAGGGAAACCTCATGAATTGAGTGGGATAACAATTCATTCCTCGTGGAATCCTATTATTAACACCTTCATGATGGAAGCCTTTATCATGAAGCATAAAAGAAATCACAACAATTCAAATACGGTAAATAAATTCAATAATTATTAAAATACAAATTCAAAACATTACATATACGATACATAAATAAATTGTGTACCTTGACGATCTCTATTATATTCCAACTTCCATAGGTGAGGTGTCATTCTTCATGGTTTTAATCCAGTCTCTTCTTTCCCATTGAAAATATGTTTTTAAGTAGTACACCACCTATGGTTTTTAGAGAGGATGTGTCTGTAGTCATCAAACACCACCTTTCCTAAAAATTTGAATAATGATACTTCAAATTAGGACCACAAACTAGACATGCAAATTTACCCTTTATTTGAAGACCTGCAATGGATGGATTAATGTCAATTATACGATGTGATTATTTAAAAACATGCATGATATATTTAAAAAATTATATAGTATCAAAGTGAAACAGAATGATACATATCACAAAAATGTGTTAGTCTCGGGGCATCATGAATTTTCCATACAAGTATTCCACAAAATTGAAATTTCTTCTCCCTGATTGGTTTACAGATGTCATATATAGTGATGTTGACCCATAACTTTAATAGCCCATCAATACGAGGCCTGATATATACATTCATATCTTTAACTTGGTATTTACATATTTTTTTGAAATTACACATAATTACTACCATGATATGTATATATAAGTAAATATTATGTAAAAAATGAAACAATTAATGAAAATGTTACATTCAAAAAATTAATGTAAACAAAAACCCGGAACAATCATTGTCAACATTATGTATTTTGTCTTTATTGACATCCAAGGAGGAATGTTATTATTGATAACAAAATATTCCACACTGAGTAAATAGACCTAATCTCTTTGAATGGATTAACACCATCATCTTCCAATGAAAGCCTAACATTACGAGGTTCATCTTTGAAATCTGCCCATTTTTCCTCAATTTCCCTAAATGCCTAACCATCTGCAGGCATTCGAAGAACACCATCTCCACTTTTGTTCCATGCATGGTAATCCATAAATTGTGCTATTTTTTCAGACATGAACAATCGCTACAAATGTGGAATTATTGGAATATGATTAACCTTTCGAGGCATCTTTTTGTTTACTTGATCGGTTCGATATCTACTAATAAGACATTTCGGAAATTATGTTTTTGACACATGTTGTCCATAATATATAATATGATCATTAGGACATGCATCTATAGTTTGATACTCCATCCCAATGTCTTTCATAATGGAATGAAAATCTCGATATGTGCGAGGTAAAATATTTGATGATGGTTACAAAAATTCACCTAACAATCTACAACATAAGAAAGAACTAGTTAATTTAAAGAATATTAATCGTAAATATTGCATTCTTATTTTACACATTAATTAACACTAGAAAAAATACAAAAAAAAATAAACATTTATGTATACGAGATGAAACATATTACATATCTTAGGATATGTGTCATACAAGTGTTTGACAAATTATTCATAACCTTTAAGTTCACCAGAAAAAATGTAGCGAAGAGAAGATTTTCTCTTGAGCCTTTATAAAGTTGTTTATTTTCCTTTTCTAATAGAGCTCCATCATAAATACCATCAGTGTCCCCATCCTCATCCGACTGAGAAAATGAATCTTGGATCATTTGATTTGTCCCATCATTTTCTTCCATGACATCCTCATTTGCTTCATGTTCCTCAACTTGTACAACTTCATTTATNCCACTAACTCCTTGTATTGCAAATCTGATTTTGCAACCTCCAAAATTATGTCTTTCAAATATGATTGGTACATGCTAATGGTTGTAGCATGAAACTTATGCACTCTTCTACTAAGTGCATCAACCACTTTGTTCTCTTTCCCTTTGATATGCTTTATATCAAATTCATATTCATTGAGAAATTCTAACCATGTGCTTTGCCTGGCATTTAGAGTTGGTTGATCAAATAAATATTTCAGACCATTATGGTCTATCCTCAGCTCAAACCTTTTCCCCATGAGGTAGTTCCCCCACTTCCTCAAGGCATGCACTATGGCTGCCAACTCCAAATCATGAGTGGGATAGTGCCTTTCATGCTCCTTCAACTTCCTTGATTCATAACATACAAAAAACCCATTTTGACTGAGGACTCCACCAATTCCTTCTTGACATGCATCGGTGCATACAATGAAGTCTTCATTTGTATCTGCAATCCTTAGTATTGGAGCACTTGTTAATAATTTCTTCAAGTGTTGGAAACTTTTTTCACAATCCAATTTCCACTGAAACTTCACACACTTCTTTTGCAATGAAGTGATTGGGTGTCTGATCTTTGAGAATCCTTCAATAAATCTCCTATAGTAGCCTGCAAAGCCCATGAATTATCTGACCTCTATAACTTTATTTAGTGTTGACCATCCTCTAATGGCTTCAATCTTCTCAGGATCCACTGCTATCCCATCCTCTGAAATGATATGTCCCAAATAATGAATTTTATTCTAATAAAATGAGTGCTTTCTCAATTTGGCATACAATTGATGCTCCCTTAATACTTGTAATACCATCCTCAAGTGTTTTTCATGCTCTTCCTTATACTTAGAATATATAATAATGTCATCTAAAAATACAATGACAAATGTATCTAAGTATTCTCTGAAAATACCATTCATTAAATACATGAATATAGTTGGTGCATTTGATAACCCAAATGGAACCACTGTGAACTCATAATGACCATACCTTGTTCTAAAAGCAGTTTTGTTAATTTCTTCTTCTTTAATTCTTACTTGATGATAACCTGACCTAAGATCAATCTTGGAGAATATTTTTGCATCTTTCAGCTGATCAAAGAGGTCATCGATCCTTGGCAAAGGATACGTATTATTAACAATTACCTTGTTCAACTGCCTAAAGTCAATGCAAAGTCTCAATTTTCCATCCTTTTTCTTCACAAATAAAATTGGGGTACCCCAAGGTGACACACTTGGGCGTATATACCCCTTCTTCAAAATCTCTTCAAGTTGCATTTCCAACTCCTTCAATTCTGTTGTACTCATCCTGTAAGGAGTCTTGGATACTGGAGTTTCTTCAGGCATCGAATTTATGGAGAAATCATTGTCTCTTTTAGGGGGAAATCTTGGTATTTCCTTAAACACATCTTCAAACTCTTTTAGGACTGCATAATCTTCAATATTTGACACCTTATTTTTAGGTGTCTCTTCCATATGCTGCAAATATTTGACACCCTTTTCTGTAACATTTCTTCAGTTGCAATGATGAAATTTCTTTGATGGTTACTGCCCTAGGAATTCCCTGCACTGTCCTTAGGTTCCCTTCCTCATCCAAGGAAGTAAATGTTGTGTTATGACAGTCTAGGATAGCATGATGTTGGTCCAACCAATCCATCCCAATTAGACAGTCATAGGAACCTAAAGGAAAGATGTTCAAATACTCCCTAGTGTTCAGTCCATTCATGTCCATAGGGCATGACTTAACCATCTCATTAAATTTTCTTTTGGCTCCGGTAGCCAGCTGCACCAACCAAGATTTTACATGCTTTCTTCTTGGAAAATGCAAACTTTCCACCATCTTAGGATCTATATAACTATGACTAGCTCTCGAATCAATGAAAATAGCAATGGTTTGGTTGTTGTTCATACCTTCCACTTCAATCATATGTGGTTGATACTCTACTTGTTTGTTGTCTAGGGCTACATAGATACTTGGTACATTTCTTCCCATGTCCTCCACTATTTTAGTTTGTTGTACATTGTGGACAGTCCTCATTTTTTCACCTTTGTGAGGACAATCTCTAAACACATGATCTCCTTTACAACCCCAACATTGAATAAGTGGTTGCCTTGGCATTTGACCTCCTATCTCAATCATTATGGGTTCTATAGAAGTTGGTTTTCCCTGCGGACTATTTCTGAAGAATGGTGGCTTAGTTCCCTTCTTCCTCTGATCCATCTTGAATTTCTTATTGTCTTCCCAATATTTTTGGAAAGTTGGCCTTGATTTTTGTTGATCATATAGGCATTTATATCTCCTTGTGGTCTCCTACAATGTTTTGGGATCATCATATTGTATTTTTTCATTGATGAATGATGGAAATCCACTCAAATACCTATGAATATTAACTGTCTCATCCTTGATGAAAGAAACATACTTCAGTAGTTCTAAAAACCTTCTTTCATATTCATATATGGTCATACTCCCAAGCTTGAGTTCAAAGAAATATTTCATTTTCTTGTCATAGTATCTCTTAGTCAAGTATTTATTTAAAAAATACTTCTTGAATTCCTTCCAACTAACATTTTTCTCTTTAATGTGTTGCACATGTACAAGTTGATCCCACCACACGAATGCCTTTCCCTTGAGTTGATAGATGGAAATTCTTCCTTCTGCATGACAAGAATAATTCTTCAATTGAAAATACTTTCTCATGCCCAACAACCATGCCTTGGCATCTTCATCCTTCTTGTGCTCACCATCAAATGTAGGATGTTTGATTTTGTTCATTTATCATCATAGCTCATCCACCCCATACCTCTTATGCTTCCTAAAAGGGGTTGGAATTAAGTTGTTGTGTGCTCTCTTATTGGAATGCCTCGGGGAGTGATGGTGATGTTTGTTAACACTTATTTTTCTTCTTTTCTCATCAGGAGACATGTGACTTGTTGATTTTCTTGAGCCACTCTCCTTATCCAAATTTTTTTCTATTATGTTCAAGCTCTACATTAAATTCATGTTGAAGTCCTCTTGCTTCTCCTTGGCTTTTATAAGCCTTTCATTATCATCTCTATGGATTTGGACATCCTTCTGCAAATTTTTAATGGTCTCTACCATATTCATGTTTTCATCTCTTCCTTCTCCATGTCCATTGGATTTTGTTCCTTCAATGCCCATATGGACTTCCATCACTCTGATCTCATATTCCTGGCTGTAAGACCCATGTGCATCCTCCATTCCTCTACACTCTGTGTTGATTATGATCTGATCTAGTTGTTGTTAACCCTGCAAAATGTGCAGCCCAACAGAACTTTGTCAAGCTAACTGATTCAACAATTTCATGAAAATATGAACCATTCTGGTTCAATAATGCATTCTAATTTCCTGGAAATGGAATTCCTGGATCAATTTTCTAGGTGAATATTTATATTCTATCGTCCAAGACCTTTCCAACGCCTGATTTTGTGCTCAATTTTGAGTCTTGAGTAGAAAGTTATGGTTATTTGAATATTGTCCATTAATTTTTCTGTTCACTCTTCAACTTGGTGCAATTATGCGCTATAATTATCCATTTTTTCACCTACTTCGTTGGATATTTCATAGAATCTCATTTAGTTTTCTTCATATTCATATTTTGGACAGTCTTTCCAAGTTTCACCTCTTTCTAGGTTCTGGGCTGCTAGTTACAACCTGCTGAAGTTCTAGGCCAATTAGTGTTTTTGGTTTGGAATGCTACAAGTACCTTATTTTCCATATTAAACATTTTTAACATGCCTAGAAATTTAATTTGGCTCTAGTACTATTTTCTATGGTTCAATAGATTTCCATAGACTACTCCTGCACCTCAAACTGATTCTGGAGCAGAAAGTTATGGCCCTTCGAAGTTAGTTGGGTCTTAAAACTTACCCTCCATTATTTGTCTTATAACTTCCTCATAAACGATTTGTTTGATGAACAGTTTACACCATTAGAAAGCTCTCTCCGGGATCTTTCATTTGAGATGCTGAGACAGAGTGTACCTTGGTAGGTACACTCTATTATCAAGTTTTTTAGTAGATATAAACAACTTTTAGGGCCCCAAAAACGCGCCGCAAAAAGATGACCTTCAAATAGTATAAAATGTCGCAGAAATTCATTGGTTTTATGTTGTTCTAGACCATCCAAATGACTTCACACACACAATTTTGACCTTGTACACCCATATTTAGCATGCGCAAGAACACCAGAAGGTAGTGCATGCTCCGCGCACTTATAACCTGTAACAACCCTAGTAGAATATATGTTTAGGAATTATTAAGTAAAAATTAATTAGGGGATTAATTGCCTTAACATGGTTTTAACTAAACAAAGATTGGCATAATAATACTAATTAAATATTTATTAATTAATTAATTGTTATAATTTTGATTAATTAATTAATTTAATTAATTACCTATCACATTGAATGAACAAGGTAATAAATTAAAAAATATATATATTAATAAATTATATTGTTTAAATTAAAAGGTTATGTATACGGAAGGGATAAGGGGCATTAATAAACGGATAGGGAACATTAAATAATTGGATAAGGGACATTAACTATGTGTAGGTAAGGAAGTAAATGGGGTGAAAGGGCAGTGAAGGAGGGATATGAGGGGAGGTTTATGAAGGCAGGGATCATTCTACGGGGAATTTCATTTTTGGAGGGTTCTCTTGGATTTGCACAGAGAGTAGAGTTTGAGTTCTGTAGTCGGAAAGGATCAGTACAGGGGGCACCAGTTTGCTGGAGGTTTTGGGCATGGGGGTCAGGATATCCATATGATATCCTGGAGCTAGGAAGTTGTCCTAGTTGGCAGGGTGGAACAAGTTTTGGGCAGTGTTTACACAGTTCAGCAACGAACAACAAGACAAGTGGAGGGTTAGCATCAGACCAAGGTATGTTAATTTATGTATTTGTTTTATGAAATTTAAGGAATATGATGTGTTATGAGGCTATTCGTAAGCTATTATGTTTAGCTCAATAAATTTTATATGTTCTGGTGATTAATTTATTTTTGCAATTGAAATGATTTATATCAAAATTTTAATTACAGTCACTACACATGGTATCAGAGCTTTTTGTTTGAAATCTGGGCCTGAGGGCCAAAGCTCCAAGCAACGAGCTCCATCTCCACCTAACCTACAAGCCAAGTATAAATTTTGGTTTTAGTATATACACAAATCTATATATAATATATATATATAAAATATGCCCTCTTGTTTTCAAGATTGTATGAAGTGAACCCAAAGTTAGAGGTCATTGGCCTAGCTGAGTTTCTACCATTGGAGTTAAATCTTGCATTTTAAATTGCAGCAAGTCATGTAAGGCACGGTCAATTATACCACTTCCTTTGGAGGAACAAAGTGATTCCGGTTGTAATAGGAATGGATCAAAGTTGATAAGGGAATCATGTATTTTTTTCAAAATATAAATCGAAACTTGAGAGTTACAATTGCCAAGAACTTAGTAGTAACAGAATAACTAGAGAGTGTGGAACTAAATTGAGAAACAAAATAGCACCTACACTTAAGAAGAGTCATGTGAAGTAAAGAGAACATACCTGAACTAAAAAGACATCAAGAGCCAGGACTGGGCTATAGGCTGGGGATAATCCTTGGTAGTATGGATTAGCTGAAGAAGTGAGAGTCTTTTCCACTAATAGTCCCACAGTAGCTTGCATCCCAAGCACGGTGGCACCCATACCAAGAATATTTATAACAATTCCATTTTTTAGGTTTTTCACCACATCAGTATGAGGAGGAGCCTTAGCTCTCACAACTGAAAACGGGGACTAAATCGTATTCAAATATTGCAGAATTCCAAACAGTAACCCTAGGACGTTTATTTACAAAACCTTCATGTTCTGCAAACTGTACAATCTCCAGGGTTATGGAGAGGGGGTAGGAAAGGGAATCACTTACTATTGAATCCCTTTTAATTTTATTCAGTTCTTGATATGAACTTGTAACAGCTCTGTCAGTCAATAAGTTACATGAGAAATGGAATCTCTAGGCTTATTCAATCTGATACCGAAATTCTGGTTGCAATCTAGATTCTATACAATGCCAAAATCCTCATAGAACAAGTTCAGAAATGAAGACCATGAGAACCAAACTACCAACATAAATTTTGATTACATCTCATGATATGCCAGATCAGCAATACTGAAAATGATAGAAAACTCCAGAGACAAACTTAGCATACTAGAATGTTAAAATATTAATATTAATGAATTACATGTATGGTAGCAGTTAAGTTATGTCACATTTCCTCATTATAGAAGAAAAACAAAAATGAAAAAAATTAACTGCGACAGAAAATAAACATCAACATGAACTGGAAACAAATATTTATCCATAACCTCATTTCCAGCTCCTATTACAGCAACATGCTCTAGCTTTGCAGGATAATTAAGATCCTCTGTTGAAGGGAAATAGTTTGCAATATCATCGCATACATGAGTTTGGGCACGAAATGTCAATCGTTCACGTACATCTGCCAAAATACGCAATACTGTGGGCCGTAATCCAGCTACAGATTCTCCTCGTTGTACTAGTTGCTCTTCTAGAACTTTTGTTTTAAGAATTTCAACCAGCTCACAAACCAAATCAAGGTCTGCTTCATGGATTAGTTTTGGGCGTAAAGTATCATATAGCAATGTGCACCTGCTTTTTCTCTATAAATTAATTTTTTTTTTATCTTTGACTTCACCGCCATTGCCATTGCAGGTCAAGGTCTCTTGCAAAAACTGGGCAATATACAAATTCAGAAGAATCCAGGCTGTAATTAGAGTAGGCGGTATAGCATTACTACAACTCAAACACAATCATTTGAGTAAGCCTCCATGGGTAGCCACACGACTATGACAACTATTTCTATGACAGCTAATTATAATTCCGTCTATTCTTATTCTAAATCTAAAATTTCAATCAATATTAGCAAAACACGAAAAATGAAAATGGCACCTACCTCGAGCGAAAGGTTGTACGGTGTACCTGCGAAGGCTATGAGGCGATGCCTTGCCGTGTCACTGACAATAACTTCTGCAATTAACCACACAGAGCCCAACTCTATACCCACATCCGGCAAGAGTTTAAGTGTATTGTTTATCTTCCATACACCTCTGTAAACTGCAAAACTTGAATTAGGTTTGAGAACTCATTAATACAGCTATGGAGGCAACAACAACAGTGCTAACTTCATTTCCTAAATCGCGTTAGGGATGGAAATTCCTTAGTTATTTAATTCTTACTGTGTGCATATTTAGGAACTTAGTGGTTATTTTGGTACGTTTTGGGCAATGGCGATGCTCAGGGGATCCAAATCTTGTGGATTAACACGTCAATGCTCTGGTTTTATTTTCAACAACAACTCCTTGGTTGAGCGATTTGCCAGTGGATTTCTAGTGTGTGGAAATGGATTCGAACCTACAACCTCCCAGCAACAGAGTTTGGCAAATGTTGTCGATTCGAATGCATCATGTGCTGGTAATGAGAAGGTGCCCCTTCAAGAGCTCCTTGAAAGATGTCGAAGCTTCCAAATTACATAACTCAAAATATAAATACACCAGGCTCATACAGAGTAGTTTGTTGCAAAGAAAAAAAAATCAAAAACTTTCCAGGCAATAATTGGAAAAATAACATGTAAATCACACAAATATCATCCAAGCTTTGCACAAGCAGTCCAGCTAGTTCCTGCACCAAACACACAATACCAGCGCGAAACCATCGAAGGGACGAGCCCACCAAGGATGTATTTCAAAAAAAAACTATTACAAGCCAGCGCCAGCGCCAGGCACAAAGCCATGACCAGACCAGCACCAGCGCACACGAGGCCACGAAGAGGAGTCTCGAAAGGGATGAGCACCTGGGGGAGGGGGCACATGGGCCTCATGCAAGGACCCACGATGTCGATTTCTTATATGTATAGTATTTCACAAGTAAAAAAAAAATTGTTTTATTTTTTTTTTAATTTTAATTGTTTTGAATTAATTGTTTTATTTTTTTTTATTTTAATTATATTTATTTTAAAATAAAGTTTTAGAATTATTTATTTTAATTTTAAATTCTTAGGTTAAATTGGTTGGTATCAAAATTAATCAAGTTAATTTTAATTATATGTAGTTAATTATAATTAAATTAGTTAAGTCAAATTGGTTAAATTCTTAAGTTAAATTGTTTTAAATTAGTTTAAAATTTTAATTAATTTCATTTAATTAGGTCTTTACACATGCTCATTTAACCAATTTAATTAAGTATTTTGTCTTTTTAAATGAGTAAAACAACAACAACAACAACAAAAATTTGAATTATCAAAGGGTTTTGAACCCACAACCCCCACCAAGCGAAGCGCCTTAAGAAAAGCAATAACACCAATGCACCACACATATCACTTTTACAAATAAATTCGCATATAAATAGTTTAATTATCAATAATAGCAAGGTACTAGCCTGAAGAATAATCTCCGATTATCCAAGCGTCAGGCTCATGAGGCCTTACACACAACTCATCGAGCCAAGCGCCAAGTCCCTCCACTCCATTCCACCAGTCAAGTCAACGCTAAATCTCAATGCGGCATTCGACAACGCCAACACTACACACCAAGGAAAAGCTCCCGAGTCAAGCATCGGAGGATATTTAGTTGTAAGTGAAAGTTAAAAGGACTTAGACTAGGACAAGCGGGGAGGAGGCGGCTTATGCACTAGGAGGGAAAGCATAGGAATTGGCGAGTATGGCACAAGGCTAGCGTAGCTACAGGGCAAGGGAACCAATAGTTTTTCTTTTTTCATAGAGGCGAAGAAATCAAGCTTAGATGCTTAATCCTAATCCTAACCTAGCCAATCCCCTAAAGGAGTAATGTTTGTTTACAGACAAGTAAAGAAAACTTACGCCTAACCCTGTTTCTAGTTTAAGTAGCACCAATTTG
>SNQJ01S0033134.1:41197-57213 GCA_010110895.2 Picea sitchensis | reverse complement strand
AATCATATGGACAAACAGAGAGGGTAAATCAAGTGATTGAGGATATGTTGAGGATGTATGTGATGAATAAACCATTAAAATGTGAAGATTACTTGCACTTAGTATAGTTTTCTTATAACAATGGGTACCAAGCATCTCTAAAGATGAACCCATTTGAGACACTTTATGGCAGAGGGTGCAATACACCTGTAAGATGGGAAAACCCAACAGATAGAGCAGTTGTTGGGCCAAAATTACTCAGAGAAATGGAAAAGAAAATGTTGAAAATAAAATAGAATTTAAAGGCTACCCAAGACAGGAAGAAAAACTATGCTAATAAGGGAATAACTTACAAGGAATTTAAAGTGGGGGACCATGTATTCATAATGTATTCCTTGCCTACATCAATGACCATTCATAATGTATTTGATGTATCATTGCTTGATAAATATATACTTGATGATAATCATGTTATTGATTGGAATGTGATTCAGGTGGAGAAAGAAGGCGCTTTCCAAGTACATCCGGTACACATTCTGGATCGGAAAATCGAACATATCTGGAATCAGGACATAGGGCATATAAAGGTCCAATGAACCTCGTATATTCCTAAGGATGCAACTTGGGAGCATGAAGATGCTATGAGGGTAGAACACCAACATATTTTGATGATTTTTGAAATTTTGGTTGTATATTTGTACATAATGCACTGAGGAGAGTGCCTAAATAAGGGGAGGGGATTGTAATACCCCTAGGTCGAACCCCAAATGTAAATGTAAATGAAAATGTACTTAAGATGGTGAGTTGTTTGATACAATTTTTGTATGTACCTTCCATGGTATAGTGCGCACATGTACTGTGCACTAAAATGATGAAGTGTGTACATTCTAGGATACTGCATGCAACAAACCTAAGTGCACACGATTTTGAGGCTAGGGAGCCTTTGTGTATATGTTGTGTTTTATAGGTTGGTGAGCCAGTTATTATAAGTTAGGAGACTCATGTTTTGAATTAGGCCAGAGAGCCTAGATGCTAAAGGCCAATGAGCCTATTTTTGTATATGTCTCATCATTAATATAATACATCGCTGCGTGTAGACCAACCACGACAAAAGAGTATGGGGGACTAAAATCCACTAGTTAGGGAAAAGGGGGGGCTAAAAGTTAATGAAAAGGGACAATATAGGGATCTTAAGACAAAAAGGAATATCATATTAATATTCCTTAAAGTATGAAGCATGGATAATTATTTTATCCTAAGTTCTAAGGATGGGGACAAGTGGGTCAAAGTAGCTCCCAACATGACAAGTGTCAAATTGGGAACATGCATACATATAGCTTGGAATTAGTTCATTTTCCCATTCATTCCATGATCATTCACTCACTCATTGAGATGTCCTTCGTACCTCCCTGTACCTGTATCTGTACCTGAACCAATACCATACCCGTACCTGTACCTGGTTAGCTCATGAGATGGACTGAAGAAGCAGGTTGTCAAGAACATGGGATATTGAAGAGGTGGGTTGTCAGGCCTATGAGAAATCTCTCTAGGTGAGAGAATTGTTGGGAATTGATTTCCAAACGTGCTAAAATGCAACTACATGGATCTGAGACTTCTTGTTTGGCCTGTTGCTGAAGCCAAGAAAGGAAGTGGGGAAGCCGAGGGACTGTTGAATAGAGAAGGGGCACACTTCCTAAGGTGGGGTAGGCATGTGGGGAATGAGGGACTGTAGGCTGTTAGTTTGATTTGGCACCTGTGACGGAGTCTTTCCTATTGTCTGAGATACATCAGCCTGGTTAGGAATCCCTTTACCCAAGTGGAGTTTAGTCCCATATTGGGGGTGACCTACTGCTGAGAGTGATGAGAAGCGTGGTCTAAGGCTGGGAGGTTTTTCGAAGGTCTGCACACAGTTACTAATATTCTTACCAAGATAAGTGTCAATTGTGTGTTAATTTATATGCTGCATTATTATTTATGTGTTTATTTTTATGGGTTTTTCCCATGTATTTGGTTTATACAAGTCTTTATGTTTATGGGTATTTCCTATCTATGTTGCATGTATATGTTTACTTTTATTTCCATATGAATCTGTGCATTTACAAAAATGTATTTGTCTATTTTAATTTTTATATATAAAGTTCCACAAAAGTTTATGTGTGTATATGTTTTAATTTGCATATAGTTCGAAAAATGTTTACATGGCATAACCCAGTTGGATGCTGGGGATGCTACATATGCAAAAGTTATGACCCCAGGAAGTTGATGTACCAACTTACACATAGGGGCCCACATGAATTTTGGCATTTCACCTCCTGGGGTTAGGTTTTTAGATGTCTAGGGTTTTGGCATTCATGAAGGATGTGCGTAGAAACCGCATCTCTTTTCAGAGATAGCTACCACCATTCAAGCAATTTTTTTAGTTTTGTAGTTTTACAGTTTCATCCTATTTCATTTATTTAATATAAGATATTGTTCACTGGATATCTGTGTTGTTCTTCATATCTCTATGTTTATGGTATTCAGTCTGTTAATTAGTTCATTCCACTCCTAAATCTAGATCAGTGGTATCAGAGCRGTCTTCTCTTCATTTATATTTCTTCATGCATGTCCCCAACAAGATCTAGGTAAAAGAAGTTGGGACTCAAACCAATCGATCCGTTGCAATATTAGTCGAGCCGAGCTCAACAACAACCCATGGGAGATGAAAATAAAGATGATGGAGCATGAGATCCTTTTAAAATGTTACTCGAGGAAGCACTTGCGTGACAAAGGAACGAAAAGATGGAAAAATTTGCACAGATCATTCGTTGGATTCCCACAGGAGAAGCATCTTTATCAAGCAACCATGCAACCCCCTTCAAGGTATAGGTAAATTTTGATAGTCCATTATTTGAAGGACTGATAGATGCAGATGTTGTAGATAAATGGTTGAATCTATTTGAAGGGTATTGTCCATAATTTTTCCGATAGGGAAAATATTACTTTTGCACTCCTCAAGTCCGTCCCCCATATTAAGGACTAGTGGGACACTTACTCTGAGCAAAGGGACATAGAAGAATCCACAATATTTTTGGTTTCCCCTACATGGGATTCCTTCTGAGATGACATTAAAGAATAATACTACCCTGTTGGAAGCTACGAGGACCAATACACCAGATGGACCACCCTGTGTCAAGAAAGGTACTAGACAGTACCAGATTCACCAATATTTTCCATAACATGCATGCTAAGTTGGGTATCAAATACTCTGAGCGACATCTGGTGCTCAAATACCACATCTTTTTGCATAGATACATTCAAACATAAATGGAGTTTCTGGACATCGTCTCATTGGGTACGACTTATAGATACGCTGTCACGATCGAGCATAAATTTAAGAAGAAAAGGAGAGAGTTTGGATCTGCAAACTCCTCATAGATGAAGCAGGTAAAAGTTGGCCCCAACCCACACAACAAGGGACAGAGCAAACATGGCCACTCTCAGGACAACTAGTCCAAGACGCAACATAAGAAGGGAAATGAGAATATGAAGGACATGGGAAAACGGTGTGAATACCATAAAATCCCTTGGAACAACACTAAAGAATGTCTCTCCAAGCAGTCACTCATGGCTGAGATGAATGATTTTGATTCAGAGGACAATTATGATTCTGAATCAAATCTAGGAGGAGGGAAGTGGATTATCAATTCTGAACCCATTGCCACTATTGTTACCACCAAAGTCTAGCCAAGCGAACCAAAAGATCTATAGGAAGGGAAATTCCTCTTTCACTCACAGATGTAGGTCAAGGGGGCTACACTTTATTTCATTGTCGATAGTGACAGTCAGAAGAACCTGATCTCAGTAGAGGTCATCAAGAGGCTGGACCTATCGACGACATCACACCCGTGACCCTACACCATCGGTTGGATTCACCAAGGAATAGATCTACATGTTAGCCAATAGTGTCATCTTCCCTATGACATCAAGCCCTTCAAAGATGAGGTATTGTGTGATATTTCTCCCCTCGAAGTTTGTGATGTTATTTTAGGACAACCGTATTTGTGGAAGCGTTATGTTGTGTATGAGTCTAGACCCCACAATGTTATTATTACTTTGGGTAGAAAATTGTACAGGATACCAAAGGTAGCGCCACCTATCACTATTTCTTTAGTCTCTGCTAAGCAATGCAGTAAGGTCATTTCACAGACTAGGAAGTTCGTCTTCTTTGTGATCCATGCTCACAGTAAGTAGAAGGTCACCGCCACATCCGTGGCCTCTACACAAAGCCTCTCTTTGTAGTAGAAACAAGTGGACGAGATCGTGGAAGAGTACAAAGACATCTTGTCCTCACCCACCGAGGTACCGATGCACTGCCAAGTCAAGCATCCAATTGATTTAACCCCCAATGCACCTCTTCCTAATGGACCAATATATCGTCACTCATTGATAGAAAATGAATAAATCAAGTGTCATATCCAAGATATTCTTCAAAAGGGGCACATCAGACCCAACTCCTCCCCTTGCAAAAGCCTGATTGTATTGGTGCAGAAGAAGGATGGGACCTGGCAACTCTGCATTGATTACCAAGAATCAAACAAAATCACAGTCAAAAATAGGTACCCAATTCCCATGAATTATGACCTTCTTGACCAACTCAAGGGGTAAAAGTTCTTCAACAATATTGACCTGAAGTCTAGCTACCACCAGGTTCCCATCGAACCAACTAATGTCTGGAAGACAACTTTCAAATCTAAAGAAAGTCTCATCAAATGGTTGGTCATACCCTTTGGCATAACAAATGCACCAACCACTTTCATGAGGTTGATGGATGATGTATTGATACCCTTCACCAACTCTTTTGTGGTGGTATATTTGGATGACATCCTCATCTTTAGTAGAACTTGGGAGGAGCACATGCGACATATTCAATATGTTTTGAGCACTCTGCAGTAGCACAAGCTATATGCCAACTTGGAAAAATGTTCCTTTGGAATGAACATGGTCCAATAGTTGTGATACATTGTTGATGAGAATGGGGTTCATGTCGGTCCCGCTAATATCCAATTCATCCATGATTGGCCATCCCCGACCACATTGAATGAGCTTCAGAGCTTCTTGGGACTGGCCAATTTCTATCGATAGTTCGTGTTGGGATTCTCCCATATTGCATGGACCCTTAGCTACATGACCAAGGGAAGTGGTAGGGAAAATTTTGTGTGGGGGAAGGAACAAAAATGAGCATTTGATGATCTAAAGCATCCCTTGTGCTTAGCTCTAGTACTCTCCTTGCCTGATCTACAACAATCATTTGAGATTGATATTGATGCAAATGACTATGTTGTAGGTGGATTTCTCACTCATCACAGTCATCTGGTGGCATACCATAGTGAGACACTCTTAGATATTGTCCGAAATACCCCACCTATGACAAGGAAATGTATTCCATTGTACAAGCTTGTCGTTAATGGAAACATTACATTTTGGGAAAGGAGACGATCATCCACACTGATCACAAGCCTCTAAAGTTCATACAAACACAGGGGAAGTTACAGAACGACCGCCATCAAAAGTGGTCCACCTACTTGCAACAATTTCAACTCAATATCAAGTATAAGAAAGGGAGCACAAATCGTGTTGTTGAATACCTCAGTCAAACTCCCACAGCTACACTTACCACTGTACTCCATTCCTCTGGACATGAGGCATCTGAGTGGCCCAAACTTTATCAACAAGATCCAAACTTCTCCACCACCTATCAGCTCTTAGTTATAGGTGCATCTGTCACCGATTTTCATATTCAGGACAGACTGTTATGACATCTAGGCCATCTCTTTGTTCTTTCAAGTGAGCATGCAAAGATGATTTGGGAATCCCACTACAGTCGGATGGCAGGACATTTTAGTGTGGAGAAAACTGTGGTTGTTCTCCAGAAACATTTTTATTGGCCAAAACTTCGACAAGACATCAACAAGTATATCAGATTTTGCACTGCTTATGCCATTGCCAAGCCAACAATCAAGAAGCAAGGCTTATACACCCCTCTTCCAACCCTTGAGAATCTTTGGGAATCCATCTTGATGGATTACATGTTTGGCCTTCCATCCACCAAGCACAAAAATGATTGTGTATTTGTGTTTGTTGATCGGTTTTCGAGGATGGAAATGATCACACCCTGTAAGAAGAACATCCCAGCAACAGATACTACCAAGCTCTTCTTCAAACGAGTGTGGGTCCATTTTGGGATACCACAAACCATCATCTCCGATTGGGACATCAGGTTCCTCAGTACATTTTGGTCGAGTCTCTGGTCACTGTTGGACACCAAGCTCACTAAATCCACTGCCTTCCACCCCCAAATAGAAGACTAAATAAAGGTCGTCAATCAGATGATTGTGCACATCCTACGCATGTAAAACTCTAAGCATCCACATACATGGGATGAGAGTCTCCCATATGTTCAACACTGTTACAACATGGCTCTCCATAGCTCCACCAGCCATAGCCCATTTCAGGTGCGACTGGGAGTCCAACCCTTGGGTCACATTGATGTTGCACTATCTCTGGAAACCACACAGATAGACTCTTCCCATGTTCATTCTAAGACTGACAAAGCCACCATATTCATTGAGAAAATTCATCACATCTGCCAACAGGTCCATGAGATTTTGCAGAAAGCCAATGCTAAGTACAAGCAACGCCATGATCAACACAGGGTATCACTCTAGTTTCATTTTGGATACAAGGTATAGTTACACTTACAAAAGGAGCGTCTTACAGGGCCCCATCAGAAAAATTTCCCACTTCACTATGGAACTTACACCATCGCCAAGGTTGTGGGTAACAATTCTTTTGAGCTCAACACTCCACCATTCCTTGGCTTGCACCTAGTGTTCAATGTGGACATCCTTCGGCCATATTTTCTACCATTATTAGACACCTCAGATATAGCAGAACATCTGACACCAACAAATCTCACCCCTGATTGCATGCAATAGGAATACACTGATCATATAGTGGACACATAGGACAAGGGCACTCGCTAGCAGAGGATCCAATTTTATCGGGTTGTCAAGGTAGGGAAACTCCTACACCAAGGCAAGTGGCTCATTTGGGGCCTAATCCAAAATAAGTTTTCTCACCTAACAGGGGAACTCAATGCAATGGAAAACATTTCTTCCTAAGGGGGGAGAATTGATCTAGGTGGATATTGGTGGCCACCCACCTATTCTAACTGGCTCGTCTTGTCAGTTTTTAGTTCAACAAGTTCTTTTGTACTTCTTTGTAATTGTGGGTTCTACACTTTTGGGGTTATATAAATTCCTACACATCATCCAGGTGGATACTGGTGGCCTCTTACCTAATCCAACTGGCTTATTTTGTATATTTTCATGTCATCACATCTTGTTGTACTTCTAGGGCTGTTTTGGAGCCCTACACAGTTTTTTTTTGGCTCGCCACAGTCAAACTGTAGATGAAGTCATATTTTGACGGTGTAATGTGTAGCTCTCTTAAATACTTTTCCAATGGGCTATCACACTCCTAAAAAGGAGGTCGTATGCAAAATTTACGACCCTAGGAAGTTGAGGTACCAACTTACCCATAGGGGCCCACATGAATTTTGGAGTTTCACCTCCTAGGGTTAGGTTTTTGGATGTCTAGGGTTTTGGAATTCATGAGTAATATTAAAAAGGCATCTGTAGCCTCATTTTAATCATTCTTCTCAGACAGATGTGTGTAGTAGCCACATCTCTTCTCAGAGATATCTACCACCATTCGAGCATGTGTTTCAATTCTACAACTTTACAGTTTCATCCTTTTTCATTTATTTAATAGAAGATATTGTTCACTGGATATCTGTGTTGCTCTTCATATCTCTCTATTTATTGTATTCAGTTTGTTAATCAGTTCGTTTTGCTCCTAAATCCGGATCATTCATTTTTTTCCACATTAAAGTTTTGTTTGTGAAAAAAAACATGTTATGACAATCTATACAAACTGTACAAGGTACTTTTATTGCATCAAATGACATTGTAAACAGAGATTTGCATCTTAGTGTTGATGGAGATGATGTTGAAGAGAAAATTGATCAAATCGAAAATACTTAACAACAAGAAAGATGAAGGGATTCACATCTTAATGTTGATGGAGATGAAATTGAAGAGAAAATATATTGAATCAAAGATACTTCATAGCAAGGAAACTGAAACATAATTATGTATATACCATAATATGAACACCATAAAATTCATGCAATTCTATAGTTGATTCTAAGTTTTTTAATGTTTAAAATTCAATGAATTATTTTTTAATTTAGAAACACAAACACACACACACACATTAAAATTCATGCAATTATGTAGTTGATTGTAAGTTTTTTAATGTTTAAAATTCAGTAAATTATTTTTTAATTTAAATTTCAATACACACATACACATGTCTAAATTTGATCCTCTTTTAAATCTACAGGTGCACCATATAACATTCCATAAACAATTGGTAGTTGTGTGGTAACAATATTGATGATGTCATCTTAAATGGCATCAATATCAATGACTTGCGACCCAAAAAGTCCAACTATGTTGTACAATATCGTGTTGTTCAAATTTTTTAAGCTTATTTAAAAAATGAATTAGTCATAACACAAGCTCAAATTTTATGTGGCTTGATAAATTCCAAGACGTTTTATAAATCTATCTCATTATTGGGTATGAATTCACAACAAAAGAGGAAAAGGTAAAGCAAGGCACATATTAAAACTTAGCTACAACAATAAAAGTTCATGGAAAAACAATGATATGATGTTATCACTACACATAGAACACTACAAATAGTTGTTGTTTCACTAATGACTATGTCAAAAAATGTTTATTGGCATGCATAGAAAAATGGTTGGGAACCATGGCAATGACATTGCACAAGTATACAAAATTCAGGGTGAAGATATATGTGAATGATGAATTTCCTTGTTGGGCCATTATTTATAGGCAACAATACAATGGTAGACTTCTAGAATGTGTTAGATCTATGATGCATAAGAATTGGGTGGAAATTCACGCATTTCACCAAATGTAAGATATGTGGTGTGGCAATAGATATCATGAAGTTGGTATGAATCTCATGTGAAACATTTATTGGGAGTTACTCATGTAGAATTGTTCAATAAATTCAAAGAGAGTCAACATGATATTGATAATTCAATTAGCACATTTGTGAAACTTAAACCATGGTATGTTAGGCCTATCATTGCCCATGAAACATATTATTGTTGTTACCATGTGGAATTTGAATGATATTATGACACTTTCCTAGATTTTGGTAAATTGTTTTAGATAGATTCACCTCCTCCTTCCACAATAGTTTCTATCTCACAAATTCCATGCAAAAAAGAAGATGACAAGTTATTTTTCACAAACAATGTGTTGGTGGAAAGAAATTCAATTATTGTGGAAATTTGGCTTTATTCCAATCTAACTACCATTTTGATATGAATGATCCATTATTTTCAAATATAATTGTCAATTGGAAGATATACAAATATTTTATTCTCAAGATGATTCCTTCTTTTTCTTTAAGTGTTGTCTCTAAAAGAACTAATTTGCTAGAGGATAAAATCCATGTGATTTCTTAGAGAAGTTTGAAAATAATATCTATAAATATACCAACCATTCACATAGAACTAGGTTGTTATTGGACAAATCGGTAAGTGTGGACACAAACTGATCTCCCTAGTCTCACCTCAAAACTAGAACAAAACAAGAAATAATATAAAACTTTCCCTAAGTTTCAATCATCAAGCATACTAACTAACAAGAGATAAATGACATACCTTTTAAATGTCGTTTTTCCTCTCTAGTGTCATCCTCTCTCTGTTCCAAGGATTATGGGATGTTGAACCTGTAAAATACACAAGCCAACAAAGTGAAAGCAACCATTTATACTCAACAAAACCTATGTATGTGATCAAGGAGTCATACAATAAAATAAGGACAATTTTATGGGAAATAAATATATTGTTGTATTAGAAATATGAAAAGGAGAATACAAACGATGCCTGGATGTTTTAAGGTCCCTTCCAACAGTTCCTTACTTCCCACAAACTTATTCTTCCTGGATTCTGAGACTGTAGTTTTGAAATTCACTCACAACCTATCTTGACAAAGCAAAGCTCAAAGCTAACATAGGCCCAAAAACTCCAAGCTACAAAAATTACTCAAACCCAATCAAGCTAACTTTCCCCATGAGAACTCCTCTCCTTCTATAGGCTGAAAAGGATAGAGTGAGGAGGTTAGGATGATCCCATGAGATTAGGGATGTGACTCAAATCCAAACCAATCGGAGGCCAACTCACCCTTGAAGCTTCTCTTCTACAAAGATCGACAAGATTCTCTTTTTCCTCCGTACGGAAAATCGTCACACCCTTAATACTGAGAAAACTACGACGACATCGCAGGACACTGTGGTGCACCCTGTGATGATCCTAGATCATTGTACCCTTAACACTAATAAAGGTATGACGATCCCTCTTCATAAGGTTTTTACAAGGGAAAAAATAATTTCATCTCTCTGGGAAAATTTATCTTCATTCTTCGGATTAAGGCAATTGATCCTTCTAAAGACAAAGGATAGGTTTACATAATTAACAGTGATAGGGGTGAAAAAAATTTGTAACAATGATCCACCTAAGTTATGAAGTTAGAACATAGTGATAGCTGAAATACTTTGTCGAGTGTGTCTTGGGAACAAAGAACACGCCGATCGGAAACCTGCCAACAAACAAGGAGATACAATACAATAATATATCATCAGCGAGGTAGGAATTCCCATACTTAGAATAAAAGTGACTCAAAGAATAAATGCCGACATGCAAAAATCCATGTCAAGTAAGACAAGTCATGGCCAGTAAACATACACGGTGGATCCATGCCAATATGACTCAAATCTAAACATAGCCACCAAAAATACACTGTGGATCTATGTGTTAAAGACTCAAATTTGAACATAGGCATGAGACATACACTGTGGATCTATGCAACATTACAATCTAAATATACTCCGATGCAACATGAATCTGTCATAAAAGATTCAGGGTCTTCATATCCATCACTCTATAGTACGAATCTAACCATGCAAATACATGTGATGAAGTTGAACATGGTAGAAACCACTTGATTATCGGTCATTAATGAATACCGTTAACAAGTGAGAAGGAAATAACCATTAATGTCAATGAATCCTAAGGTACACCAGTACAATCCAGCAAATGTGAATTAATGAGCTAAATTCAAACACTCGGCGAAATCTCCCGATCAGGGGTCAGTGATGAAAACCCACTGTTGAAAGTGAGGAAACTTGCCATTGAGACATGCAAGTTCCAAGGTACGAATTAGTTTCTAAGTCTAATTCCTGGATAATGAGTTGAAGTTGACAGGAAAAGACTCATCACAGGAAGGCCTTAACGTGTCCTCCATCAATGACATGAAACAGGTAAAAAGATTTGAAGTAGATCAAAGTAAAAAGTGATTTAGGAATGACTCAGGGATGGAGGACGCAATAGAAGGATTAAGGAATGCAGAAATGGATGACGCAATAGAAGGTTTTCCAAGTTGAAATTATCTTTGAACATATTGACGACATGCTAATTGTCTTGGCAACATTGAATCAAGAACAGGGATCACATACCAAAATGTAATCTGATAAAGGAGTATGATCAAGAGACAAGCATATTTTCCAACCTAGACACAAAGCGAGTGAAAGGGTGTCATGTTCAAAAGCAACTCTTCCATATAATAGAGGTTTAGATACATTTATTTCCCAATTTTTCTGCCACCATTCCTGGCATGTACCTCATTATTTTTACACAAGCTTGAGGAGGATAACATATGCTTGAACTGTAAGCTCATCCTTTAGATGAGTCCTTCTGAGTATATTTAACGAACCATAGGAAGGAGTGGTTCGGTCCCATATGGGCCTTTCAATGTTTGTTTTATGAGTCCAAATAAAGTAAACTAAGTGGTCTTTTCATATATATGGAGTCTGAAAAACAAGTAAAGAAAACTCCAAAATGTCCTCTTTCATAAATTAGTCTGATGAGACCAAAAAAGAGATAAACTATCGCTCAACAGATGTTTTCTTCAAACACTTTAACACACCTAAAGAGAACAATATCACTCGACAATATTGTCATGTTTAGAGAGTCTAAAAAGAGCTTAGAGGGAACTCCAGGGGGTTCCTTTTTCGTATAACATTTATGAGTCCGAAAAAGTGATAAAAGTTTACTCAGTTACATTCTCAGGTATTTACGAGCATGAGAAAGAACAAAGACTAAGCTCATAATTGTTTTCATTTTTGCGCAAGCTTAAAACAAAACAAAACTATGCTCAAGATAGATTTTATTTTTTACACAAGAGTAAAACTAAACAAAACTATGCTTGGACCTGGTTTCATTTTTACACAAGATCGAACCATAGGAAACTATGCTTGAGGTACGTGGTTTCATTTTTACACAATATTGAACCAGAGAAAACTATGCTTGATACCTCCCAAACATATTATCCAGGGACGGTTGATACTTAGCCCCTAGCTTAAGAAGCTAGAGGTTTAACTTCAACATGAAGTCTAGAGGCTGAAATCATTTCCCCCCAAACTTTTCTTCATCCAATGACAAAGGTGGATGAAATGAAGCTTCAAATACTATAAGTAACGAAGTACTTGACTCAATATAAGAAGAGGGAAAAACTATTTCATTTTTTAACGAGCTTGACATATGAACATGAACTATGCTCGAGAATCCAGGTTCAATCCCCACACCTCTATTTCATTTTTTAATGAGATTGAAACAGAAAAGGGAACTATGCTCGTAAGCTCAGTTTCATTTTTTAACGAGGTTTCTACAGAGACGCGGAAACTATCCTCATAATCTGGTTTCATTTTTTAATGAGCTTGAAATCAGAAAACCATGCTCAAGGCTGGTTTCTTTTTTTAATGAGCTTGAAATTAGAAAACCATGCTCAAGGCTGGTTTCATTTTTCAATGATCTTGAAATCAGAAAACCATGCTCAAGGCTGGTTTCATTTTTTAATGAGCTTGAAATCAGAAAACCATGCTTTAGGCTGGTTTCATTTTTTAATGATCTTGAAATAAAAAATCCATGCTCAAAACTCTCTTCTTGATCATGGCTTCCAAGAGGACAATGCTCCGGAAGGAAACCATGTCATGGGACAAAACTCAGTCATGGATTCCAAGATATCTTCACTCGATCAAGGAAACACACTCTAGAAGGAACACATGTTGAGGACTGGGATAGGGGTAACGAGGCCAGGCTCCAATAGCCCTACCGAAGAGATCACCATGTCAAATACTGGATCCAAGTAATAAGAGATTGATCTTACAATGAGAGGCTCATCATCGTCAACAATTGAAGGCATGGGAGAGAACGCCACATAATTGACCTGTGGCGGGGCCAATACCATCTGCATATAAGAATTTTTTAGGGAGGTCAATTGGTTGGTAATCAAATTAGGACCATTGAATGAAAATTGATCAATAGTCACAATTCTTCCATCATGAGGAAATGATATCACGCGAAAAAGAGTGGACACAATAGCTTTCATGGCATAGACATAATCTCTCCCAAGGAGTAAATTGAAATCCATTGGATCTTGGAATACCATGACATCAATAAAGACAGTTTTCCCTCCCAAAGTTATGGGAAATTGAGAAAGGGCTCCTAAAGGTTGACTAGTTCTTTTGTTAAAACCTAACAAATTCTGCGTAACCGGTACAAGTTGAGGATAACCTAAAGAATTTCAAGCAATAGAGGATAAAATACTAACAGACTCACCTTCTTCTATCAACGTCTGAGGAACGTCCCGACCACAAACTTGTACTGTAATATTGAAAGGAATGTGAGAGGGAAGATGAGGTCCATTTAGTGCACCCCAATCAAAAGGATTGACTCATTACTTGGAGGGGGTTCCACGGGAGAAGGAGGAATTCCCCCTAGCATGGTAGATTATGTATCAACAAGAAAAATGTGGGCAGTATCGGATTTACTCTCTAGCAAGAGAGTAGGATCGACCGATGATGAGATCAGATCGACCACTTGAGTTTAATTCTCCAAGGGGAGAATGGGATTGACGAATGGAAAAGGATCGACCGCTTGGGTTTCACTCTCTAATGGGAGAGTGGGATCAACCAAGGATGGGATTGGATCGACCACTTTGTCAACTGGTTCAACTAAGGACGTGATCAGATTGACTACCTGATCCACTAGACTGACCGATGAAGGGACCAAATTGATCATTCCATCAACTATAGGTGGGTTGAGAGTAAGCTTGCGATAAGCAACTGGAAGTTGAGGTTGGGAAACAGTCATGTCTTCCAATAATTTTGAGGCTTCGTCCATACGAGGGAAAAGGTGAGTTTGATGATTCCCTCTACATAACATACATGGGAACTTAACTCTACTTTTCTTCTTCCCAATGGTATCTTGACTAGTTGACGGGAGGTCATCAACACATTGTTTAGAGGTTGATGACATGGGTTGGAAAATATGTGTAGAACATGATTCTATAACCTTGGATAGACTAGGGAAATCTTTAAGAAGGTGGCTACCTTTACAAAGCCTGTAAGGGTACTTGGGATTACGGGTTGTTTGGATGATCTTGGCATCATAAACACTCCTAACATGATTAATAGTAACTGGTTTCTTTCCAACATGTCTGGAAGTGGTTGGAAATTTGGACCCTTTCTTATTTTTCTTCTTCTTAATCTTCCTTTTCTTCTTCTTCTTATCCACTGGGTTACTAGCTTCAAATATTTCACTCGGTGAAGAAGATGAAACGAGAGAAGACCTTGCAAGAGAAGAAGGAGAATAATATCTTACTGGTGAAGAAGGTGAAGGATCAACATGAGGTTGATGTTCTTGGGGGAAGTGCTTACAACTGAATCACTTGCTACATTTGATATTACCTGAGTGGAAAACAACCATACTGATAATCCAATGATGAGACCTAGAAGGCTCAAAGTAGCGATGTAAGTAGGACCAATGTTTCCGTAAGAAGGAAAAACAAAAGTTTCCCCTGGAAAAGGTGTTCCTTCATTATTCGTTCCGGGAAATGACTCCATTAAATATAGATCCAACCTAGATTCTGTTAGGGAAAACAAACAACACAGGCTAAAAATCTAGGAAGCAAACAAGGAAACAAAACCTTCTTATAATGAACGCACTAGTTGGTGATGAAATCCAACATCGTAGGAACATTGTAAGAAGGGGCTAAGATAGAGTGAGTGAAAAGTTTACGTTGACAACCTAATTAATAGACTTATGCCTTGGTGCAAGCTCCCACATGTAATGGTGGCTATACCCTCCAAGGAGCCTGAGTGATTTTGGCCAACGTCGATTCTAGGTATCGTGAAGACTTGCCCCTCCATAGTCACCTTGTTTAAAGAATTTAAAGAGATAGACCACTAAGGTTACCAATTACGAAAATGATGCCTGTGGAAGCAATTGACAGTCTGATCCATGCGCAAGGTCAGGGTATCTAAGCCCAAAATTGACTCGAGAAGGTCCCCACATTATTTTCTTCTCAAGTGACCCCCAATAATACACACAATCTCTACACTAAGGCCAACAAAGCAGGGTGAGTAACTCTGTCGGCCCTAATGCAACCTCATGATTGACCCTTGTGTGAGAAGGGCTTCCCTGGAAAAAATGTAATAAGTGGATTTCATCGCTCCTTAACTCAAGATTCTATGCTTGTTTACAACTTTGGAAAGTTATCTTTTACACCTATTCCAAAGCCCTACAACTAATCTAATGTAGGTTTGATACCAGAAAATATAAAAATGTCTAATCAATTTTTATAAGTTCTTTATTTTAAGTCTATTGTTTACTCAAGAGGAAAATGGCGTGGACTAAATGATGTTTTGACAGACTCTATATAATGCAAAGAAATGAGAATGCAAATATTTCACTTCGATGAAAGCTATATTACGAGAAGGAGAAAACGTTTATCATTCCCAGATGCACAATGTCCCAAAATTTTATTAAACTC
>SNQJ01S0033134.1:21992-36991 GCA_010110895.2 Picea sitchensis | reverse complement strand
TTGTGTCTATATTTTCTGAGTTTTGCATACTGCTAATATTTTATTTCTGCGTTGAAAACGATGTTCAGAATCCTCATGTTTTAGTTTTGAAGTTTATTTTCTGTTAAGTTTGTATATGCTGAAATAATGCTGAGACATATGCTGAAATAGTGCTGAGACATATGCTGAAACAGTGCTGAGACATATGCTGAAACAGTGCTGAGACATATGCTGAAACAGTGCTGAGACATATGCTATAACAATGCTAGAACGTATATGCTGAAACAGTGCTGAGACGTATGCTGAAACAGTACTGAGACATATGTTGAAACAGTGCTGAGACATATGCTGAAACAGTGTTGAGACATATGCTGAAACAATGCTGTAACATATGCTGAAACAGTGCTGAAACTGGGTTTGGCGTTTAACTTTGGCTGAAAAATCAGCGAGACTGAAACTGGGTTGGGGTCTAAAAATTTCTACAAAAACAAAGCAAAGAATGGCCAAGAAGATTCAAATATTGTCAATCAGAATGTAATCAGACTATAATCAAACCCAAAAATTCACCCCAAAACCATATCTAAGATCTGGGCAAGAAAAACCATCCAAAATTATTTTTTCACACAATCGTCGCATGTTGTCAGACTAACATAGTGCAAGGATCCCTGATCGTCACAGGATAGAGAACAATGCAATGCGACACACTATGTTCTTAAGGAGGGGTGCGTCAATCCTAAATTGTTGCACTATCCCTCAAAGAAGGGTGCGGCGATCAAAGAAAAAATGGAAAAAATAAAAAAGCATGAAGGTTTTTCCAGTGAAATTAAACAGTTAAAGAGTTAATTTGGATCTCCCAGTGACTTAGAAAACAAAACCCAGGAAATCAAAGCAAGCAAGAAAGAAAAACTAGGAAAACAATATGATCCCCAGTGGAGTTGCCAATTTTTTTATCAGACAAATCGGTAAGTGCAAACACAAACTGATCTCCCTAGTTTCACCCCGAAACTAGAACAAAACAAGACAAGATATAAAAATTTCCCTAAGTTTCAATCATCAAGCATACTAACTAACAAGAGATAAATGACATACCTTTTAAATGTCATTTTTCCTCACTAGTGTCATCCTCGCACTGTTCCAAGGCTTATGAGATGTTGAACTTGTAAAAATACACAAGCCAACAAAGTGAAAGAAACCATGTATACTCAACAAAACCTATGTATGTGATTAAGGAGTCATACAATAAAATAAGGACAATTTTATGGGAAGGAAATATATTTTTGTATTAGAAATATGAAAAGGAGAATACAATCGATGCCTTGATGTTGTAAGGTCCCTTCCAACAGGTCCTTGCTTTCCACACACTTATTCTTCTCAGATTCTGAGACTGTAGATTTGAAATTCACTCACAATCTATCTTGACAAAGTAAAGCTCAAAGCTAACATAGTCCCAAAAACTCCAAGATACAAAAATTACTCAAACCCAATCAAGCTAAATTTCCCCATGAGAAATCCTTTCCTTTTATAGGATGAAAAGGATCGGGTGAGGAGGTTAGGATGATCCCATGAGATCAGGGATGTGACTCATATCCAAACCTGTCGGAGGCCAACTCACCCTCGAAGCTTCTCTTCTAGAAGGATCAAGAACATTCTCTTTTTCCTTCGTACAAAAATTGTCGCACCCTTAATACTAAGAAAAATGAGACGACGTCGCAGGCCACTCTGGTGCAGCTTGCGATGATCCTATATCACCGCACCATTAACACTAAGAAAGGTGCGACGATCCCTCTTCATAAGGTTTTTACAAGGGAAAAATAATTTCATCTCTCTGGGAAAATTCATCTTCATTCTTCTTCATGGATTAAGGCAATTGATCCTTCTAAAGACAAAGGATAGGTTTACATCATTAACGGTGATAGGGGTGATGAAAATAATGTGTAACGTAGGTGGAAAGACCTATAGTTCAAACAATCTCATGAAGTTTTTCCACCAAGGACAATTATGTCAATGGTTGAATTTTCAGAGAATTACACATTTGTTGCATAGAAAGAGATATAGAGTGAATATTATCATGCACTTGTCCATGTTCTATATAGACATGCACAATGCAATGGTGATGATATAGAAGTCAATAATTATAATCATAATGTGATTAAAGAGTAACATTTCTATATTAGTGATGATTGTAAGCATGCTACACATTTTTTTTTCAACATTTGTTTGATGCAATTTATGATTCATTGAAAAAACATGGGGTTGAATTCAATCAACATTAGATATGATCAAATGGTTTTGTAGGTTAATTTAAATCCTCACAATCATTCTTTTGGTTGTGTTACCTTCAAAACAAATCAAACATTAGACATTTTTGGAATTTCTTTGAGACTTAGACATGGAAAAGGAGAGCATGTTGGTGTAGGGGCATGTTTAAAACAATCATTTTGAAGGTGGAATATGAGCCACTCTATCAAAAAAATTGTATCCATTGGTCAAGTTATTCAATGGTGTAAATTGAATTTAAGAAAAAACAAATCAACGGTTAAGTGATGTGCACAAGTGTTTCTATATTTTGTTTGAAAGTTTTATTAACTTTATGGAAAGTATATTTTGGTATTTCTAATGATGATTGGAATATCAAAATGTCTTTAAAATATATGACCCCTCAAATCATAATTTCTTATGGTATATTATAATCGAGGATGTAGATAGATCAATTGTATATGTTGTTAGTACCATACATGGGACTAAATATTTGCACTATATTAAAGGAAAAAAGATTTTGAAAATGTGTTTGCATTTGTCAGAAGGAAGAAATCATGCTTTTGTCTAATTTGTATAAATGAAAAAGAATCCATAAAGGTCTATGAAAACATAATTAGCAATTATGTTAAACCTTAGAAACATACAAAGATTAATCAAAAGGGGGGAATTCCACGTGCAATGTCCTTGAAGGAGTTTGGATCGAAGGACACTATGTTATCCATTGATAACGATAGAGTTTCTCAGTCTGTTAGAGAAGGTAACATTTCACTACATGTGCAGTATTTCTTTTATTTTTGTATATATCTGTAAATATTGTACATGCATATATGTACATTAAAGAAATCTAATTTATGTTGCAAATAAATTTGACATGGTATTGTATATAGGTGATGTCTTCACTATGTTTACAACACCAAAAAATAAAGAGAGAGTGAAATATTATTTGATGAGATGCATGAAGAGAAACTATAGGTTAATATAGGATGATGACGATAATGGTTTTATATATGAAGGAGTATATATTATATTAAAATATTATTTCTTTCAAGAAATCCATGAAATTGAAGACCATATTCACTTTCAAGACTTTCAACTAGATGTTATAAGATGCCAATATAACCATCCATTTTATAGTACTCGTATAAAGTTGACAGAGGTCAAAACAAAGAATAAATCAAAGTGTTATCTCCCAATAAAAACTCATTTTTATTTATGTCTTAGGTGATTAATTGAGTTTTTAGCTTTCTGAGTTATTCAATAAAAGTTTGTCGTTCATTGAGTCTAGTCATCAATTTTTGAGTCATGTCACATGAGGTTGATAGATGACTAAGTGATTATCATGGTCATTGTCCTAGGTTATATTGGTCAAAAGATAAGTCATTTGTTTCCTAAAGGTGAGTCATGGGTCATGTAAGTTGGTTTTTTTCCATAGTGAGTTATCATTTGTCTTTCAAATGACGATTTGACCCTCTGTCTATCGTTATTTTTCATGATTACGAGTTCGAAGAGAATCTAGGTACTTTTGTACGGAAATTGCTACCAACTTAGCTGTTGTTGTCAGTGCAAATCATCATTTTTACATAGGGCGTACTTCCAAGGTAAAAGCTATATCAAGAAGGTGTTTTCAGAGTTCTCATACCATCATCGAAGCATTTAGGGTCTCTTCTATAGTTTCATCTCACCATCAAAGGATTTATCAAGGTTTGCAAGAACAACTGTTCTCTTTTGAGTTGCTTCTATTTATATMTGTGCATAATTGTTCTTAATAGGTGCCCATACAATGATGGATCCAAGAAAGGATCCTATTCCCAGGAAGAGGKMAAGTTCTATGGTCATATTCGAGCCTACCGAGACCACTCTGATCTATCAAAATCCTAACCATGTGGGMTCATTCAAGAGCATGGGGTGCTGGAGATTCTGCAATAAACTTAAAGGACATCACCTGGAGGTTTCTAGAGATTTTGTGCAGAACTACAAGAGTGGAAAGACAAAGGTTGGTCCCTTGGAAATTCATGTRACAGTGGATTTGATTGCAGAAGTTACCGAGATCCCTAGGATAGGGTAACTATGGTTTAAAGAAAAGAAACTAGAAAAGGAGGATTGGTGTCAGGATATGCTTAGGCCTGAGCATAGAGGAACTGATCTAGTGAAGGGTGTGCCAAGGAAGTGGCTGATAAAGGAATATGACAAACTGCTCTTCATCATTTAGATATTCTTCACATGCGAAGGAACAGACAACTGGATTTTGCAATACCATTTCAAGCTCCTTCTCCATTTCACTGGTAAGAAAGAGATAGAATTACCCTATTTTCTTTTCATGAGCTTGCAAAGGATGATTTCATTTGCACAAAGAAAACCTGATAAGCTTCAAAATTCCATTTTCCACCATGCCTTAATAAATCTCATAGTCCTTGAACAGTTGAAAAAAGAAGGGAAGGATTGGCCCACTTTCTTGTTTGTATCAAATTATCAAATTGATTTGCCTCCTCCTTCAAAACTCAAAACCCCTAAGAAGAAGAATGCAACACCTCCTATTGCTTCCTTTGTCCCATCATTTGAAGTAGAAAAAAATTCTTCCCCCTCTGATCCTACACTTGAATTAGCACAGGCTTCTGCTTCCACTATTATTTATGCATCTAAGACACCACATCCCCCTCAAGACCCTATTCCTCAAAAACCCTTACCTGTCCAAGTCTACAAAAGATATAAGAGGAAAGGAAAGGCCCAAGAATTAGTTGTTGAAGATCAGATAGAGCCTCTTGTGGAGATCCCTCCTATGGAAATTGAATATAATCCTCCAACTATCCAAGCTAGAGTTGATACACCATCTCTCAGAAGGTCATCAAGGAGGAAGCTTGTTTTAGCAGAGGAGTCTCTTCCAAGCAGTGATGTAGTAAAACCTAGAGCTAGGTTATCAAGTTTTAAAGTGTCCCCTCTTGAAAAGGAATAATTGGAAGACACAGTTCAATTGAGTGAGTCTCCACCAGAGTCATCCCTAGAGATAGATCAAGGACCTAGATATAATTGGGATAAATTTTTCAAAGATGCAGACATACAACTCAAAGAAGTTCAGGAGAAGAAACCGAGGTTACATCAGTAGAATGTCACACTTGGTAGACAACTGTAAATCCAAATAGATGAAATTGCAGTGGAGTGTAATCAGTTGAAGAGGAACATCAGGAAGAAGATGATTCAGAGGAAGCAGTTGGTTAATGTTTATAAACAGAACCTTAGCCTGAGAGAGGAAAACATAAAGCTAGCTGAAGATTTGTAATTGGCCAAGAACATGATTAGCAAGAAGAATTTGGCTATCTTCTTAAAAGAAACATCTTCCCCTGCTTCTCCCAAGCATGATGATTGATTAATATATTGTTTCAAGGTTCTGAATGGTTGATGACCTATGATGAACTAGCATGTATTGAAGCCTAATGGAAGTATGTAAATTACCTAAAAGAAACATGTATGGGTATTGTTATTGAGATGAAGTCTGAGTAATCTCAATAGGGATAACAATATGTCAGTGATATGTGTTTTATTGATATAGGTTCTCAATTTCCAAAATCATTTTGCAATTAATTTTGAAGATTTTTGATAAAACTGGCAGCTACAGGAGTTTGTAGTACAAACTGCATTTTCTCCATGCACTGCACTACCAACTCATTATCCTTTTGCATGTAACATTTTTGGTCAAGGTTGACCTGATTTTCAGCATTCAAAGGATGAATCATGACTCTAGGTGTCAGCTAAGATGTGGTGAATGATTTCTATAGCCACGAGGCAGATCAGGAGGAGGTAAAGTTTTGGAATTCGAATGAGATACCTATGCCTTAGAAATAGGATCTCATCTTATCATTTTGCATCAGTTTAGATTTGTTTTGATAAGCATATTTCAGATCTATCTTTTGAGGATCTTGGTCAAGTTTGTAAAGGTTATTTAAGCCCATCGAGGCGTCTTTGTAAGGGGTTCGAGATTCAAGACTTTTNTGAAAAACTTCTTTCAGTGATATTGTTCAGACTTTTATTCTTCTTCCTTTTTCTATACTTGTGAGTTGAATGTCATGTTCATTTCCTAGTTTACTTAATGATTGATGACTGTTATCTTATCTCTGCATTAGTAAACTGAGATCACAAAGCTTCTGCTCATTATTTTCAACCTTTCACATGTGTTTTCAATATATGTGATGTTGTTGGCATAGTTAGCATTCTCCATACACCTATATTTTGCAAACCCTATGATCAATATCTCTTGAAGGCATTATCTTGTCTAAATATATTCAAATTATCTTTGAGTGTGTGAATTATTCATCTTTGATCCAATATTCAATACATTATTGAGCATTCTGATTAAGTTACCATGCTGTCTTGATCTAGAACCTGAAGAGATTCCTAGAGTGATAACACAAAGCTCAAAAGATGAAAAATGACAAAGGTAGTTCATGAATGAATATTTGAGGACGACCTTCCATTATAATGTTTCTAAACAACATTCCATTATGATATTTGGCTTTTAAAACATATTACCTACTTGTTTAGTTGTGTGAAAGTTTTCTAGATAACTTGAATCTATGGTTTTCCTTAATAGTTCATATTGGTTAAAATTTAAATGATTTATTTTATTGGAGTGATCAACATACAAATGGAATGTTTATTGATGTTTATTGAATGATATGTTTTACTCAAATAATTTGTTTATTGATGTTTATTGAATGATATGTTTTACAAAAATAATTTATTTTACCCAAATAATTTGTTTTATTGAAGATCTTTTGTTCAATTGAACATTTTATTTTATTAAAATGATACATGTTTTATTAAAAATATNAAATAATTTGTTTATTGATGTTTATTGAATGATATGTTTTACAAAAATAATTTATTTTACCCAAATAATTTGTTTTATTGAAGATCTTTTGTTCAATTGAACATTTTATTTTATTAAAATGATACATGTTTTATTAAAAATATATATGTTTGAAATCGTGCCTAACAAATTTACATTAGATTTTGCTCCAAAAAGCTAGCCAATGCTCATTCCATGATCTATTATTTAATAGAATGGTTTGTTTCTTAAAATATTTTATGTTTTAAATTTAATAATATCTTTTTATTGAATATCGAGTATTTATTAAGATTTAAACCAATGCTCATTCTATTAAGTTGATCCTTGCGATTTGTTTTATTGAAACAAATTATGTTTTAAATTAGATAATCTATTTTATTGAAATGATATATGTTTTAGAATGAATGATATGATTCGTTTATAAATTTGAATATATATATTTTTAATTTTAAATTGAATTCTCGACAAATTTGCATTAGAGAGCTACACAGAGTAAACCAATTAGAATGAACTACTTGTTCATTACTATGTCACTAGACCTTTTTTCCCATTCCACCAAAATATATGTGTTAAAAAAAAACTAAAAACATGCTATTATAAATTTATATTATATACAAAAAGAGGTTTTACAACATTACCTAGAGGGGACCTGCCTTAAAGGTGTGAAGTTTTCACAGTGAACCTAGCTAGTAGAAAAATCACACAAAGCTTGTGGTAGAGAGAAGAGAAGAGAGACACACTTAAGAGAAAGAATGAATTGTAACAACTGAATGAGTAAATGGTAAAATACACATGAAATACTCTACATGGCTAAGTGAATGTGCCATAGTAGTGCTCTAAAGAGATCTAGACACTCACTAATAGGAACCGAAGTAATCTACCACCTAGTCCTAGTTAACTGGTCCATGGAATCATCTATTAACTGAGTGACACATGTGGAAGTGAGAGAAACACATGCAATCACAAGATATGCACCCTCTTGGCCACATGCATGAGATATACTCTCTTTGGGTGAGGAAAGTAAGGTGAACATGCAACCGTTGGTGATAAAATTGAGGTTTTGCATGCATGAGTAGCCTCCACTAGTCTAACTGATGTGTAACTAACTTTGAAATGAAGAGGGAAGGTGCCCTAATTTTTAGGAGGCCCTAATTTGTAGGGGAATATTCTCATTTAAGGAATATCCCTCAACATTGGACTATCAACCTTAGGAAATTAATTATCTATGTGAGTGTGTAATATCTACAACAAAAGGAAACCAGATCCCCAACTAGTTGAATATCATCAAAAAAATTTAGACCATCCATAACTGGTTCTTTCCCAACATAGTAATCACAAAAATATATTAACTAGGGTAAATACCTACATATGTCCATGATACCAAAAAGAAGAAAGAAAACACAAGCAGACTAAAAATCAATCATTTGGAGAATGGGAATTCTCCTCCTCCACCACCTCCAGAATTATCTCAGTGTCTTTATCTTCATCCTAGGTAGCATATGGAGACTAAGGGTATTTATCAAGTACAATGGGATTGACATGAGTTCCTACTTAACTAATAGAGCCCTCCACCCGTTTCCACTTTCATGTATCATCTTCCAACTGTGAAATTGAAATCCTAATACCGAACACAACTTTTCACATGGCTTCAAATTTACCTTCAAAGGCTCTGATAGTATGGAGTATACCTTGCTTATCTTCCTTATTTTTTTCCAAGGATTGGACTATTGATGTCTTCATTGACCATTAGGTTTCCATTATCCTAAAATACTTAGTATCTCATTTCCGAGAATGAATTGGGTCCTCAACCCAACCCTCAACCTCTTCCATAATTTGGGCTTTGGAGGTCACCAATAACTTGGCCTTAACCTTAGACTCCAAAGCCTCCATTTCCTTCTTTTCTATAACTAATCATTTTTATTCAAAGCATTTCTTAGCCTCCCATGAATCTCTTTCTACTCTAGTTGAAAATTTGTGGGTACTGGAGGTTGAGGCCTTTCCATCCCCCTGGGCTATGATTTTTGTTACATTTACACCTCTACTAGAACCTTTACCCATCCTAGTTCCAAAAGAAAAGAACAAACAAAAAATGAAAGACATGTTGAACCGAAACAATGCAAAAGTCAGGGATAGAGAAAAGATGAGAGTAAAGAACCAAATGGGGATTTGTGACTCCCTCAATACCTTCCCTATCTTGAATTCCCTCCCAACCTCTCCCTTATGTTAAAAAAGAAACACCTCACCAAAATCCACAACACACAAAAATCACTAAGCACAAAAAATAGGGACAAAGCATAATACAAAGGGTTACCTATTGCCTGAAGGACCAAGTACCCTCTTGCACCACAAAGCCAAATACCTATACTGGGCCATCCTATTCTTTGGAGCTACCATGAACTAGGATGAACCTTCAAACAAATAAACTAAAGTGATAACATCGCTCCTCCCAAATTAGCCATCATTCTGGGATCACCCCTCCTCTTAGAAAAAAATTATCACCTCATTTCTCTTGTTTCCTCCCTCCACTGAAGACACATTGTCTGAGCATTATTCTGAAGGTATTCTTTCTATATCACTCCCTCACACCATTATTAATCATCACCAACTCAAAAAAAATTCTAGAGAGGATCATACCCCGCTCTATCATATTCATCCTCCTCACCTTGCATATGAAACCAACTACCCTCTTCCCACACTGATTTCCCTTTACTGCATGACATAGTGGAAGCTTGGTGCAATGCATGTGCATATGTGGCCCCAACCATAGAAAACCCATTCGAGTGTTGATCGTCAATCTCATTCATATGGTTGCACTCATCTCTAAGTTGAGGAGGAATGGGCTTTGACCATTGCTAAACCATCAAAATGTTGGTTAAAGAAAATTCTTTATTTTCCAAACAATCTGCCAAGGAGTTGATTTTCCATCAAACATGGGACTATATTATCATTGGTATTTATCTAACCAAATTCACTACTTGGGTAAGGCTTGAAGATAATATCCCATTTGTCAATTTGTTTTCCAGGTTCATCTCATTACTGATCCTTTGTAGGGAAGATATGAGAAATTGTGAATCCCCTTCAATAACCACATTATTGTAACCAAATTCCTTTGTTATTTTCATCTTGATTATCATTCATGCTAGTTTTTCTCCATTGTTTGATATATTTCCAAATCTTAATGCACATATTGTCTTGATTTCTCCTACCAAATTGTGAAAGAGCCCTCCCAAACCCAAGGGGCCAAGATTTTCCTTTGAATCCCCATCAAAGTTAAGTTTAGGGTGGAACTCTAGTAGAGGGCCCCAAGTCTCCTTAGACCCAATATGAGGTGATTTTCTAGGAAGATGAGATCAACAAGGGCATTGATCCAGCTACGAGTTATGAAAAATTTGAGCCTTCATCACTGAGTACTCTCAATATTGAACATACCAGGTAGTTGAATCTTATTCCTATACACTAGACTAGATTGATGTCCATAAAAACACAGTAGTTTGTTTTTTTTGTTTAAACATCCTTCTATTGTTCTCTTTCCATAAGTTCCAAAGTAGAAACCCAAGGAAAGTATTCCACACCTTGTTAAGAATAAGGTATTTGCAGGGGTATGTTGATCCAGAATATATTTGCATAACAAAATGAATACAAATTATTATCAAAATATAATTAACACAGAATAACAAATATACAGTAAAACTAGTTTCTATTCAATAAGGAAATAAGCTAAAACTGTAAAATGCAATGGAAACAAGCTTGCTAGAATGGTGGCGGCTTGTATCTAAGAAGAGATGTGACGACTGCACTCCTCTGCAAGAAGATGATTACAATGAGGCTATGAAGGCCGTTTTTACAATAAACGGGAATTTCAAAAACCCTAGACATCCAAAAAACCTAACCCTAGGAGATGAAGTGCCAAAAGTCATCTGGGCCATGTTTGGGTAAGTTAGTACATCAACTTCCCGGGGTCGTAGCTTTTGCATATGATCTCTATTTTAGGTGCACGATATCCCATTAGAAAGGTCTATCCGAGGACTACACATTTTTCTGCTATCTATCAAATGTTATTATGGAAATGGAGAGCCCTAAAAAACGTTGTTTAGGGCCTCAAAATGGCCCCACAAGTCAGGGATCTGAAAACTAGGGAAAAAACTGCCAAACTAGAAAACTGCCAAAATGAGCCAGTTGGAACAGGTGGGAGGCCACCGAAATCCATTTGGATAAATACTCCCCCCTTAGGAATCAATGGTCTCCATTGCGTTGAGTTCCCCCATCATATGAGGAAATTTCTGCTGAATTTGGCCCTGGGTGAGCCACTTGCCTTGGTGCAGAAGCTGCCCTGCTTTGAAAACTCGATAAAGATGGATCCTTTACTGGCGAGTGCCCTTGATATATTTTTCCACAATATGATCACTGGATGCATGTTGTATGCAGCTGGTCGGGTTGAGATCTCTTGGTGTCAGTTTTTCTTCTATCTATGAGGTGTCTAATAATGGTGGGAAATACAGTCGAAGGATATCCACATTGAACACTAGGTGCAAGCCAAGGAGAGGACGAATGTTGAGCTCGAAATAATTATCACCAATAGACTTGGTGATGGTGTATGTCCCATAATGGAGTGGGATAAGCTTCTGATGGGGCCCTGTAAGGTGCTCTTTCTGCAAGTGAAACCAAACCTTGTCGCCCACTTGAAATTTATGTGACACCCGGTGTTGATCATGGTGCTACTTGTACTTGTCATTGGACTTTTGTAGGATATCCTAAACCTATTGGCGGATGTGTTGGATCTACTCAATGAATCGAGTGGATTTGTAAAATTCATTTGGAGCATGAGATGAGTCGGTCGAGGTTACCACAAGGGGTAGTGCAACATCTATGGGACCCAATGGTTAGAATCCCAGCCACACCTAAAATGGGTTGTGGCAGGTTGAGCTATGCAGGGCTTGGTTGTAGCTATGTTGAACATAGGGGAGACTTGTAAATTCTAACATTGTACAATATCTACTGCAAATAGATATTCAGTAAAGGAACATAAAAGATACAATGGAAAATACAAACATTACACATAGATTTTTCCCCTGGAAACCCAAACTGGGAAAAGCAACATATTCTATATTATTCATCATGTTACAATGTTTACAATACAAAATAAATATAGGATTCAATGGAATCCAAAACCCTAACCTAATGACCTGGATTAGTCCAAAAACCTAATTCCTTAACTGGAAATAGAAAACCATCGGCAAAGAAACCATGTGTCAAAAAACCACCTAAATATAATGTGGTCCCGAGGCAAAAAAAATGCGGTCTTGATGCAATTTTTTTTTTTTCGGGGGCACAGCCCCCAAACCCTTGCACCCCCTCTAAGGAATATAACACATACCCAACAAGACTCTCATACCATGTGTGAGGGTGCTTGGAATTATACATGTGCAGGATATGCACAATCATTCAACTTATGACCTCGGTTTGGCCATCTGTTTGGGGGTGGAAGGCTGTGGATTTGGTAAGCTTGGTGTCCAACATTGACTAGAGGCTTAACTAGAATGTGAGGAGGAATCGACTGTCCTGATATGAGATAATGGTTTTTGGGATTACAAAATGTACCCAGACTCTTTCAAAGAAGATCTTGGTAGTGGCCTCTGCTATGATTCTCTTCTTGTAGGCAACCACAATTGCCATCTTAGAAAAGTGATCCACAACCAAAAAAACATAGTCATTTCCCCACTTGGTGGATGGGAGGATCGCAATGTAGTCCATTGAGATGGATTCCCATGGCCTGTCATGAGTAGGCAGAGGGGTGTACAGGCCCTTTTTGTTAGTGGTCGGTTTGGAAATCACATAGGTAGTGAAGGACCTGATATACTTGTTGGCCTCCTATCGAAGTTTCAACCAGTAGAAATGTTTTTGTAGCATTGCCACTGTATTTTTGATGTTGAAGTGTCCTGCCACCTAACTGTCATGGGATTCCAAGATCAACTTCACTTGCTCGCTTGATGGAACATAGATATGGCCCAGATGGATAAACAACCCATCCTCAAGATGGAAATTAGCAACAACTGCATTTGCACCCAACATTTGGTAGGTGGTGGCAAAGTCTGGGTCTATCTCATAGATTTGGGGCCATCCAAAGGTCTCATGGCCACAAGAGTCTAGCATCGTGGTGAGTGTCGTGACTGGAGGTTTTCTGAGGAAATCACCAACGCGGTTGGTGCTTCCCTTTTTATGCTTGATGCTGAGGTGGAATCAATGCAAGTACGTGGACCACTTCTGATGGTGGTCATTATGCAATTTTCCTTGTGTATGCATGAACTGCAGTGGCTTATGATCAGTGTGGATGACCGTCTCCTTCCCAAGAATGTAATGTCTTCACTGGTGGTAGGATTTCACAATGGAGTACATTTCTTTGTCATAAGTAGGGTAATTACAGACAACATATATTAGTGTCTCACTATGATGGGCCACAAGGTGGATGTGCTGAGTGAGAAAAACGCCCACAACATAGTTTGAAGCATATGTCTCGATATCAAAGGGTTGTTGCAGGTCCGATAGTGAAAGTATTGGGTCTGAGCACAAGCATTTATTCAAATCATCGAATACTTGTTGTTGGGACCATCCGCACACAAATGTTTCCTAACCACCACCCCTAGTTACTTGACTAAGGGCCCATGCAATATGGGAGAATCCCAACACGAACCTGTGGTAGAAATTGGCAAGGCATAAGAAGCTCTGAAAACTCAGTGAGTGTGGTTAGGGTTGTCCAGTCACGGTTGACTTGGATTTTGGATGGATCCACATGTATGCCATGCTTATCAATAATGTAGCTGAGGTAATGAACCCTGCCCATGCTGAAGGAACATTTTTCCAAGTTGGCATAGAGTTGGTGTTGCCATAGGGTGTGTAGAACTTGTTGAATATGCTGCAAGTGTTATGCCTAAGACTTGTTGTAAATGAGGATGTCATCCAGATACACCACTAAAACATTATTGGTGAATGGTCACATGATATTGTCCATCATCCTCATGAAAGTAGCTAGAGCATTTGTCAAACCAAAGGGCATGAACAACCATTCAAAAATACCTTCCTTTGACTTGAAGGAGGTCTTCCATACATCTTTCGGTTCTATCAGGACCTGGTGGTATCCAGACTTCAGATCAATCTTACTAAAGTATTTTACCCCCATGAGCTGATCAAGGAGGTCATTGATTCGGGGATTCGTGTACCGGTTTATGACTATGATTTTATTCAGGGCCCGATAATCAATGCTGAGTCACCAGTTTCCATCTTTCTTCTGTACCAACATGATTGGGCTCCCACAAGGTGATGATATGGGGCGGATGTGCCCCTTGTGGAGAAGTTCTTAGATCTGTCTCTTGATCTCCTCATTCTCTAACAAAGAGTAGTGATAGACTGGCCCATTGGGGAATAGTGAGCCAGGGGTTAGATCGACGGGGTACTTGACCTGATAGTGCAGAGTTAACCCGGTAGGTGACAAGAAGATATCTAAGTATTCTTCCACAACCTTATCCACTTTCTTCTGTTGTATGGAGAGGTCTACCGCGAATACCTTGGATGTGGCTGCGATATTTCACTCATTTTGAGAGAGAATCATGAAGAAGACAAACTTCCCTATCTACAAGATGACCTTTATTCATTGCTTGGCAGAGATCAAGGAAATAACACTGGGTGGGACTACCTCAGGTATCCCATACAATTTCTTTCTCAAAGTAATACCAACACTATAAGGCCTAGAATTATATACAACATGAAGTTTTTATAAATATGGTTGCGCCAAAATAACATTACAAACTTCAATAGGGGAAACATAAAAAAATACCTCTTCTTTGAAGGGCTTGATGTCTTATGACAAGAGACATTGTTGGCTGACATAGATGTCGCTTCCTTGGTAGAGACATCTGATGGTGTAGGG
>SNQJ01S0033134.1:2747-20589 GCA_010110895.2 Picea sitchensis | reverse complement strand
AGGGATTTTTTCCTCAAGAGAAACAAGATTGAGACCCAATTCTTTGTTCCCTGACCTCATTGGGGACATGCATTAAGAATGTAAAGGAGAAGACCACTCTGATACCACTGATCCAGAATATATTTGCAAAATGAAATGAATATAGATTATTATCAAAATATGCTTAACAAAGAATAATAGATATACAGTAAAATTGGTTTCTATTCAATAAGGAAATAAGATGAAACTGTAAAATGCAGCAGAAACAAGCTTGCTAGAATGGTGGCGACTTATCTCTAAGAAGAGATGTGACGAAATTGCTCCTTCACAAGAAGATGATTACAATGAGGCTATAAAGGCCTTTTTTACAATAAATAGGAATTTCAAAAACCCCAGACATCCAAAAAAACCTAACCCTAGGAGATGAAGTGCCAAAAGTCACGTGGGCTCCATTTGGGTAAGTTAGTACATCAACTTCCTGGGGTCATAACTTTTGCATACGATCTTCATTTTAGGTGCACGATATCCCATTGGAAAGGTCTATCGGAGGAATACACATTTTGATACTATTTATAAAAATTCATTTTGATTGTGGCGAGCCCTAAAAAACGTTTTTTAGGGCCTCAAAATGGCCCCACAACTCAGGGACCCGAAAACTAGTGAAAAAACTGCTAAACTTCAAAATTGCCAAAATGAGCCAGTTGGAATAGGTGGGAGGCCACCAAAATCCATCTAGATCATATATACACTAGTGCTCTAGAGTTCATACTACATCACCTCTATCTCTATTAAAATTTATGAAGAGAGTTATGCCTTTGGCTCAAAGGATGGAGGCCTCTCTACAATCATTGAAAATGTGATCGACTAATTCTCCATTCTCTCTACACATATAACAAATTTATGAGCCTTCATAGCCTCTCCTAATAAGATGATTCTAGGTTATCTCTTTCTTGATGACCAGCAACCAAAAAAATGTAGATATTTTCAACCACATAGTCGGGTTCCATACCCTATCCTAGTATACTCTCTTATCGAATAGATTTATTTTTGTTTCCAACTTGAATTCTTCCATGAACTTGAACTTTCCATCCACTTTATTTCCCCATTGTAATATATCTGGTCAAGTCTGGATTTTAATCTTCCTAGCTTGAAGTTTATCTTCCATGCCTTTTCAATCTCCTATTTCCAATGTAATCAACCATGTCTCACATTTTTTCCATTTCCTTTATAAGAGATAAGAGCTATCTGAGTGTTATTATTAGTAATGAAATACCTCTATCCACTCTTTCTATATCATGGATATTTTAACCTATTGAAATTGATCATCTTCCCTAAGGATAGTCTCTTTCTCCATGTGTCCTTCCAGAAAAGGCCAGGATGACCATTTTGGACTTCCTAGAAACAATGTTACTAAACCAAACCTCTATTACTCCATACATTATTCCACATTAAGGATATTGGGTGCTCCCCTACCATGTGGATCAATTATGAAGAAGGGACATTGGCCATATACTTATCTCTTCATACTTTCAACCATAGATCCTTTGTTTCTTTAATCCACATCCACCTAGTTTTCACTACGAGGGTTTTTCCTATAAGTTGAGGTTCTCTAATACCAAGTCCTACAAACTCCTTGGGGAAACAAACCTTCTCCTAGGTCACAAGGACAAAAATCCTCTATTTGGTCCCCCCCAAAGGAAATCCCTATGTAGGTTCCAAATATTCTTGATGACATAACCAAAAAAGGTATGTTAAAGGCCTTTTTAACATAAGTAAAATCCAAAACCCTAACCTTGGCGGTTGTTCGATAGTTTTTCGGGTTCCAAACTTTTGTGGCCATTTTGAGGCCCTAAACTATGTTTTTGGGGGATTTTGGGGCTAGGAGACTGCCATAGGCACTAGCCTAGGCCAGTTGAAAAACATTCTACTTGGTTATACCTTTCCAGCAGTGTATCGAGTGCCCCAAATAGAGATCGTATGTAAACGTTACACCCCTAGAAAGATGAAGTATTAACTACCCCCATTGGGGCACACACACCTTTTGGATTTTCATCTTTCGGGTTAGGGTTTTGGATTTTACTTATGTTAAAAAGGCCTTTGAAGCCTCATGGTAACAACAATATTCTTGCAAATGTGAGTAGCCATCACATCTCTTCTAAGAGATAAGCTGCCACCATTCTAGCGAGTCTTTCGCTCTGTATTTTTATAGTCTTTGTACATTTCTTTCATTAATAGAAATCATGTATTACTATATTTCTTTGTTTTTGGCAATATTTATGTGTATTTCATTGTAATATCTCTACTTCCGTTTAGTTCTAAAAAATAATCTGGATCAAGTGTGGCCTTGAAATCCAAAGCTTCTCTGACGGAAGGTTGTCCCGTCAGGAGAGTATCATCGATAAATTGTAGATTAAAGAGGGGTTTAACTTGAGGGTGAAGGGATATCCCTTTTATCTTCCCATTATACATAGAATACTTGATAAACCTCCCCATCCATTCATCCATGATGACATATAGGAAATGTGATAATGGATCCCCCTGCCTAATCCCATGGGAAGGATTAAGAGTAGGATATGGAGATCCATTAATCATGATAGAGAAGAAAGAAGAGGACATCATATTCTTGATCGAAAGGATCCTTTTCGGGACCTAAGCTCCCTAAATCCTCATGTAGGTAGAATAATATATTTTCCATGTAACAAAGGGCAACATTAATAAGGCCTAGAAATAAAAAAGAATAAGTCAAATGTAATAACACCTAATATCATCTTTCACTTTTAGAAGATCTTCCTCTAGATTGTTCTTATGGTAGATAGATTTAGTATAAATAAGATTAGAGGGTATGGGAAGTTTGTTCTTGGAGATTATTGTAATAGAGCTATGCTCTGTTGGAGGTTTCCCCCTCGAAGAGGCAAGTGAACATTGCTATCATAATAAATTTACTCTTCTTGGTGCTTATTCTGGTGTTATTATGATGTTCTTCTGATGCGTTTATGGATAAATCATTATTATGTTGTCATTGTTTGCTAGATATTTTCTATTCTCCATAATATATTGTATCAAGAATATTGCAAGTGGTAGAAGAGCACTTTCCTTGGAAAAAATTGTGGGAATTGTTTTTTAAGGGTACAGACATATTCCAACGTCTTTAAGCTACATATATTTTTCGTTACGCACATAAACCCATAGTCAAGGATTAATACACGTAGAAAATACAAGTGGTACTTAAGAGCACATATGTTGGCCACCCTTGTAACCCTTGTTGGTACCCCTTCTAGTGGTAGCACATTAGACAACACTTGTATACGGATCAACCAAGGAATCCTGATGCCCTCCATAGTTAAATTGGTCGACTGTCTAACTGCTATAGTGTCACCGATAACAACACTCAGGAAGTGACTCTCTAGTACCTGTGTAGTTGAGTAGTATGGCTAAGGGTATGATATACCCTCCTTAGTTGGTGCCCTAAGGTATTGGGCCGAGTACTATTTTCTGACCCTGCATGTATATCAGAGAGCTATAGAACAAGGAAAACCCTCGATTGTAGATTCCCTGAAAACCCTAACCCTTGGGAAAAGAAAAAAAAAAACAAGAACAAACAATATCTATTATAGTGCAACCTTTCCATCTGCATTGGGATTGTGAAATTACTACATCTTTTTTCCTGCTAAGAATTCCAGCATTTTGTCTCTGTAATATTATTCAGTTCCGAGTATAACTCTGCAGGAGTAAAAAAAATGTTTTGGAACCTCCGAGTACCCTTATTTGAAACCTACCCCATTTGACTCCTTTTCTCATTTTGATCGTAGTAACACCTATCAATTTTCCACTTCTTCCCCCCTATGATATCACTCCCTTTCGAATATCGTTATTTGGGACCTACCCCATTAAATTCCCCTCTTCGCTCTGATCATTGTGATACCCTTCACCGTAACCCTTTTTTCTAAGTGGTCCCACCCGCCCTGTTCATCATGACCAACACCCATAGCCAAGACTTGGAAGCCCACTTCAATACGTTCTCATCTCATTTCAATACTTTGTCCTCTAATTTTGAGGAGACCCAACAGGAAGTACGAAAAATCAGTTCCCAAATGGGAAACTTAAAACATGACATTTCTACCCAACTTGAATCCTTTGCTACCAATATATGCAATAAAATGAATATTCCTATAGACCTTAACTTATCTGACCAAACTTTGCACCCTGAAGGTGAGATATCCTCCCATTCCCATAATTTTCAATACCCTCCCTTTCAATGGGAACTCTGCCTTCCTCAAGTGTTTGTGAATAAATTTGATGGCTCGTATCCCACTGTTTGGGTCACCCAAATGGAAAATTATTTCTCTTTGTATGGAATTACTAATGAGTTAGCCAAACTCCAGTATGGTGTTCTCCATATAGATTAGGAACATTGGAAATGGTGGAAATGGAGAAAAAATGTCCACCAAGGATATGTGGCTTGGACACAATTTGTTGCAGAGCTTTATGAATTCTTCGACTTTGACACCCACCATTTAGGCCTCTTGACCAAGTTGAAACAATTTGGCATAATAGAAAAATTTATAGCCTCTTTTGAGCGCTTGGATTTCTGCACAAAGGACATGCTTGATGCTTTTTTTCGAGAATGCTTTATCAGTGGAATCAAGGAAGAGATTCGTGTGCATGTCCTCATAGCTTTCCCCCAGAGTTGGGTGGAAGCTACTAAAAGAGATAAGGAAGCACAACAAGTTGTCTCTTCTCAAACAAAAAAACCCTACATTATTCCCCACCCTAAACCTCTCACTCCCACGCCTCCTTCCACTCCACTAATTATCTAGAAATTGACCAAGGATGAAATGGATGAATGCCAACTTGAGGTCCCTTGTTTTAATTGTTATGAGAATGTTTCGCTAGTCACAAGTGTAAGGAACAAAATCTATTTACAGCCATATCTAAAGATGTTTATGAAGACGAGGTTGAGGCTCCTCCTGTGGTCGATTCCCCTGACCCAACTGATCTAGCCCCGCCAAAAGAACCTCCAAAAGTTGATCCAATCATTTCCCTGAATGCTCTCACTGGCTTCTCAACTCCCCAAACCCTCAAGTTAATTGTCCATATTAAGAATCAGAAAGTCATCATCCTCATTGATAGTGGAAACACCCATAATTTTATTCATCATTGCATTTCCAAAGAAACTAATTGCTATATATGTGCCATCAATAACTTTCAAACCATGATTTCCAATGGAGGTTCCATGAAATGTGGGGGGCGTTGTGAAAATGTGCATCTCCAAATTGGCCAGTACTTCATGAAATCTCATATGCTTTCTATCGACATGGGTGATTGTGACATTGTGATAGGTGTTGAATGGTTGAGGACTTTGGGTCCCATCCTGATGAATTTTAAGGAATTATGCAATTCACCCAAGAGGGCCAACAATATAAGTTCCAAGGCATCACATCCGGTTCCCCTGAGATCATTAGTTCCCATTGCATGGAAAAGATCGTCAAAAAAGGGCATTCATGAATTATTGCAAAACTCCATTCCATTCAAGCCACTGAGATACCATATGTGCATCCCAACCTCCAATCCATCATCTCCTAACATAAATTCGTTTCTTCTACTCCCCAAGGAATTCCCCCTTACCATGGTGTTCATGATAATTCCATTCCTCTCATCCCTAGAATCCTTCATCCCAATGTTCATCCCTACTGCCATCCCTTTGCACAGAAAAATGAAATTGATAAAATTTTCCAACAATTGCTTGTCGTGGGTGTTATACGTCCTAGTACTAGCCCATATTCTTCTCCTATGGTCATGGTTCTTAATAAAAAAATATTTTGGTGCATGTGTCCTAAATTTCGCGCCCTCAACAAACTGACCATCAAAGACAATTTTCCCATTCCTATCATTGATGATCTCTTGGATGAATTAAGTGGTGCCCAATATTTTACTAAACTTGATATTCATTCTAGCTATCACCAGATATGTATGAAAGAGGTTGACATTCCTAAGACTACCTTTCAAACTCATGAGGGCCAATATGATTTCTTGGTCATGCCCGTTTTCTTATGTAATTCCCCAACCACCTTCCAAAGCCTCATGAATAATGTCTTTTGTCCTTTTCTTCATCATTTTTTCTTAGTTTTATTTGATGATATTCTCATCTATAGTAAAACATGGACCACCCATCTTGCTCATGTGGATAAAGTTCTTCATCTACTCTCTCAACACCAACTTTTCCTCAAACAATATAAATGTGCTTTTGGAGCCTCAAAAGTGGAGTATTTGGGTCATATTGTTGGAAAATACAGTGTCAAGGTGGATCCAAATAAAATTTAAGCAATGAAAGATTGGCCTTGACCTAATACTCTCAAAATATTTCATGGTTTTATGGGTTTAACATGTTATTATCACAAGTTTTTTAAGAATTATAGAAAAATTACATCACCTCTCAAGGATCTTCTTAAAAAGAATTCTTTCACTTGGACTGCAACAACTGATCAATCCTTCCAAGCATTGAAGGAGGCTATTTTCACCACTCCTATCTTGGTCCTTCCTGACTTCATAAATAAATTTTTCCTAGAATGTGATGCCTTAGGGAGAGGAATTGGTTTCGTACTTATGCAATATGGTCGGCCTTTGGCMTTCACCAACAAACAAATTTCAGAGCCCCATTTRGGCCAATCCATTTATSAAAAGGAAATKTTGGTTATATTGCATGCAATGGATCTCTATAACCCTTATCTTTTGGGGAAATTCTTGCAAATTAAGATAGATCATCATATCCTTAAGTATTTTCTAGAGAAACATATTTCATCCCCGGGGCAATAGAAATAGATGACTAAKCTCTTTGGATACGATTATGAGATCATTTTCAAGAAAGGAAAAGACAATATGGTTGTTGATTCTCTTTCCCAAAAGTATGAAGATGAAGGGCCCCTTTTTCCCTCTCTTTCATTGTACCTTATTGGCTCCAAGTCGTTTGCCAAGAATGGCTACAATATCCTAAAATTTCATGTTTGATCCACCAATTGCGAGACAATTATCTAGTCTCCCAGGGGTACTATTGGAACAATGATGAGCTGGGCTACAAAGAACATCTATATTTAAGTAAACATTCATAACTTAAATCCACGGTGCTTTCTAAGCTACATGATTCACCCACAACTGGGCATTCAGGGTTTACCAAAACCTATGACCGGGTCAAACACTCATTTTTCATGGAAGAATGTGATGTATGTCAACAAAACAAAGGAGAAACAGTCAAAGTTCCCGACACGCTACAAACACTCCCAATTCCACCTGCTATTTGGAGGGATATCTCTATGGATTTCACTGTTGTCTTACCTAAATCGATCAATAAGTTAGACATCATGGTGGTAGTTGGTAAATTCTTTCCAAATATGCTCATTTGGGTTCTCGTCAACACCCATTTACAACAACCACAATGGCTCAACTTTTCATGGATAACATTTTCAAGATTTATGGCATGCCTCACTCTATTGTCTCTGACAAAGATCCCACTTTCACTAGCAATTTCTGGAAATAATTGTTCAGGCTCCAGGGAACCCAATTATAGCTCAACCCAACCTATCATCCTCAGACTGATGGAGAAACTGAATTGGTCAATAAGTGTTTGGAAACATATTTGCGTTGTTTTTCATATGAAAGGAAAACTCAATGGGAACAATGGTTACCACTAGCTGAATGGTGGTACAACACATCTTACCATACAGTTACTCGCATGACTCCTTTTGAAGAAATATATTGAAAACATACACCCTCATTTCTCTCATACATTCCATGAATCTCTAAGGTTTAGGAGGTTGAACACACTCTTATATTTTGAGAATCTATTCTCCATTCTCGGCAAAAAACTGATCAATGTCATTCTGAACATCAATTGTTTGTAGGGGACTAGGTGTTTCTTCGATTGCAATCTTATAAGAAAACTTCACTCAAGGTTGACCATTTCCAGAAACTTGCACCTAAATTTTATCGTCCATATACAGTTCTCAAATGCATGGGAAAGCTCGCCTACAAGTTATATTTTCCAATTTATTCTAAGATCCATCATGTTTTTCATGTCTCATGCTTAAAAAAGGTGATTGGAACTAAGTGCCAAACTCAAACCCGTCTTCCTGAGTTGGATGAAGAAGGCTCCATCTAGTTGCAGCCCCAAGCAATTTTGGATCAGCGTGAGCATCGTCTCTGTCACCATACTATCAAGGAAGTGTTAGTACAATGGAAATATACAACTCCAATAGATGCCACCTAGGAGCCAACTAACATTCTGTAGTAATTTCCTCATCTCAAGCCTTGAGCACAAGACTTTTTCTTAAGGTTGAGGAAATGTTAGGGAAATAAATTCCATAACACCTCATGTAGGTAGAATAATATATTTTCCATGTAATAAAGGCCAATATTAATAAGGCCTAGAAATAAGGAATAATAAGTCAAATGTAAGAAGACCTAATAGAAGCTTCCACTCCTAGAAGATCTTCCTCTAGATTGTTCTTATGGTAGATAGATTTAGTATAAATAAGAGTCAAGGGTATGAGAAGTTTGGTCTTGGATATTATTTTAACAGAGCTCTTCTCTACTAGAGGTTGCCCCCTCGAAGAGGCAAGCAAAACATTGCTATCAAAATAAAGTTTTTCTTCCTGGTGCTTATTCTAGTGTTATTATGATGTTCTTATGATACTTTTCTAAATAAATCATTATTATTATGTCATTGCTTGCTAGATATTTTCTATTTTTCATAATATATTGTATCAGGAATATTTCAAATCCATTCATTGCAAAATATGATGGCTAACAATATTTTTTTGGGAAAGGTCCAATTAAGTGTCAGAATGTGTTAATGATTGTCTAGTGGTCTCATTTACATGGCTATGACATTTTGTAAATTTATTCTTCTATAACTTATATCTTGTATGTTAGGTACCAGATGTATTATAAAGAGAATACAATAGAAATACAAAAACAATTACCAATGGAACACCAAAATATAGAGAACGAAAACACCATAAATGATACCTTTATTGATAGAATGTAATGTCCACTTACCTCTTTCAAGGGGAAACCTCCAGAAGATAAATTCTCTATTACAATAATTATCAAGAAAAGGCTTTATCATGCCTCCTACTCTTATTTATAATAATTATATATTCTAAGGAATATTATAGAGGAATATCTTTCTAGAAGTAGAAGATTCTTTTAGGTCTTCTTATATTATACTTGTTCATATTATTAAATAGGCCTTATTAACTAATGTTGGCCTTTATTACATGGGAAATATATTATTTTGCGTATGTGAGGGGTTAGGGAGGTTAGGTCCCTAACATGCCTTCCCCCTTGAAGAACAACCTTTTCGTCGAGGCTTGAGATGAGAAATTGTTGCAAAATGGTGGCTAACTCCTAGGTGGAATCCTCTGAAGTTGTATCTTTACAGTGAACTAACACTTCCTTGATGGTTCACTGACAAATATGATGCTATTTGTGGTCCAAGACCGCTTGTGGCTACAACCAAATGGAACCTTCTTCATCCAACTTAGGGAGACTAGTTTTATTTTGGCACTTAGTTCCAATCACTTTGTTTAAGCATGAGACATGAAAAATAAGATGGATCTTAGAATGAATGGGAAGAGATAACAGGTAGTCCATGGGCCCTACTCGCCTGAGAATTGAATAAGGAACATAAAATTTGGGAGCAAGTTTTTGACAGTGTTCAACTTTGAGTGAAGTATTTTTATAAGAATGTAGACAAAGAAACACCTGGTTTTACACATTATTTTCGTCACCCCTATGACCGTTAATGATGTACACCTATCCTTTGTCTTTAGAAGGATCAATTGCCTTAATCCTGAAAGAAGAATGAAGATGAACTTTCCTAGAGAGATGAAATTATCTTTTCCTTTGTAAAAAATCTTGTAAAGAAGGATTATCACAACTTTCTCAGTGTTAAGGGTGAAATGATCTAGGATCAATGCAGGTTGCACCACAGTGGCTTGTGACATTCTTGCAATTTTGTAAGTGTTAAGGGTGCGACGGTCACCTGTACGAAGAAAAAGAGAATCTTCTCGACGATTCTAGAATAGAAGCTTTGAGGGCGAGGTGGCCTCCGATCGATTTAGATCTGAGTCACATCCCCGATCTCATGGGATCATCCTAACCTCCTAACCCTATCCTTTGTTGATTAATTTGGTTGGTTTTCATTGATGTCAACCCTTGAAGAAATTCCGATAGAAAAAAAGTTTGGGTAATGGACCCAAGTTTGTTTGATGTATAATGCTATGAGTTTTGATATATCTGCAGGTAATACTATTCTATATGGATAGTACATGTCATGCCATTTCTGGTGGTATGTGGAACATCACATAACTCCTCACGGTTTGAGATTTATAGCCTTATGAATTTGGAGGACCCTCATATGTTGGCTTGAAGCCCCAAAATGTCAAAGAAGTCAAAATTCTTGCAAAGAAGAAATTATTTAAATAATAAAATGAAGTGACAAAGTCAAAGAGGATTATTTAAATAATAAAGTGAAGTGACAAAGTCAAGGAGGATTATTTAAATAATAAAGTAAATGGAGAACTTCCTAATTATGGAAAGTGGTTAGAAGTGGGTTAGCCTTGAAATAAGGGAATTGGGTTAAGATGGTTAAAAGGTAACCCCTTGAGGAAGCTACATGAAAGCATAAATAAGAGACAAGGCTCTCTCATTTTAATTACACTTTAGGATATTGAATATCTACAGGTAACTGAGGTAAGCAAAGGACATCTAAGTCAAATTTCAGAGGGAAGGTGAAGTAAAGAAGGTCAAAATTCAAGGGTCATCTCACCATTTTCAAAATAATTTTTTTCTAGAATGATTCAGACTGTGAAACTGGGAGGAAATTGAGGAAAAATATCCAAGTAGTTGTGGTATGAATTTAAGCTTGTGGGTCATTGTATTTTTGGAGTTACACTCCATGGAAAATAGGGTTTGTGGCTAGTCCTGAAACTAGTCTAAAACAAGTGTTTCGGGTAAAAATGTCATAACTTATTCATAACAAATCCAAATTTAGTAAGAAAAAATATGTTGGTTAGAGTACAGTCTGTAGTATTTTGTGTACAACTTTCATATCCATACAACAAATATTCTGTGTGGGGCATGCTCTACAAGTTTTCTCTCTAGAATAATCCAGAATTCAACAAGGTATGTCATTTTTTCTATATCTCCTTTTCTGAGAGGTTCCAAGTAGTGACACATAGAGGAATTGCATAAAACACATTGAAGAACATTGTGTACTATTTTCAGATATTTATTCATTACAGGTACATAGTTATGATTATTTCAAGTTAGGTTTGTTGACTAATCCAAAACTAGTCATGTGAGACTAAAGTAAAGTTGGATGAAAATGCTAGTCTCTTGTTGTTAAATTTAAGGAAGGTTTTCAGGTTGATGTATAGGTTGGTGCATGGTTGATGCACTTGTTTATGGTACAAGTTGATTATAGTTTGAGGTATAGGCTGATGCATGGTTGATACATGGTTTAGGTTATTGGTACAGGTTGTTTGGTACAGGTTTATTGGTACATGTTTACAACAATATATCTCACAGTGATAGTGTGACAGTGGTTCCTTCATTCTACTTATACGTCAGAGAGGTTGGAAGGGACAAGGATAGGTTGTTGTAGCCACCTTTTGGTTGTAGCTGGAGAACATAGGAGGTTGTATCCTCCTTCTGGTTGTATCCAGAGAATTGGGGAGTTGGAGCTTCCCTCAGGTTATAGCCTGAGAAACTAGGGGGTTAGAAGTTGGTGCTTCCAATGAATGTAATTCTTCAAGACATATAAGAAAAATCATTCTTTGTTTTTCTCTCACTTTGGGTTTCCACGTAAAAACACTGGTGTACCGTGTATGTGTATGATTGTTCATTTGTTCATTGTTTATTTACTCTGCAAATATTGGATGATAATCCTACATTGATATAAGACTTGCATTATATGGTTAAAAAGGATTAGATTAATCTATTACTGATTCACCCCCCCTCTCATTAATCCAACAATTGGAATCAAAGCAGGTTCCTGCAGAAATCAGTTTAACCATTGAAAGGTAGATCATGGAGAGAAACAACATGTATAAAAATGGAATACCACATTTTGATGGATATAAGTATGCCTTTTGGAGCATAAGGATGAATACGTATATACAGGAAACATGGATTTTAAATTCAGAAATAAATTGTAGATGGATACACAACACCAATAGTTCCTTCGACAAATGACAAAGCTATGAAACTCGATCAGAATAATTCCAAACCACAAATGAACTTCTAAATGGTCTTGGAGAATCAGTATTCACCAAAGATGCACATTGTGAATCTGCTAAAGAGATTTGGGAGAAAATTTGAAATATTTATGAAGGAGATTCAAAACTCAAAGCATCGAAGCTTCAAAATTACAGAGGTCAGTTTGAACAACTAAAGGTGAAGGAATATGAGAACATTGTAGGTAACTTTTTACGAGTCGATGAAACACTAAATGCAATTTTGGGATTGGGAGAAGAAATAAAAGAATCTGTAATTGTTCAAAAGGCACTAAGATCTCTTGCTATGATATTTGACCCTAAGATATCAACTCTAGAAGAAAGAGCAGATCTAAACTCAATAAGCATGGACAAACTACATGGAATCCTCACAGCATATGAAATGAGAACTGAACAAGAAAATACAGATATAAAATAAGCAACCTTCAAAGAATCCAAAAGGTCAAAGAAAAAGGGAAAGAAAAAATAAAAAGAACATAACAACAATAGTGGTGTCTCGGAAGAATGAACAAGGGAACCAATGACAGGTATAGAGGTAAAATTCCTTTGATCTGTTTTAATTTTGACAGTATTTGTCATTTTGCTAACAATGTCCTCATAATAAAAATAGAAATGATGAAGGTTACTCAAATAGCAAACAAACATATAAAGGCAAAAGAATTGCAAAGAAAGTTTTCAAGAAAAGCTTATGCACCAAAGAAGACATCTCATCATCATATGAAGATGAAGTCAATGGCAATGATACAACAAGAYTTCKATTCATGGTAGTAGAAKAATATGATAAACAAGACTTCGAATAAGAATATGAAGATGCCAAAGAATAATATGAAGAGGAAGAAGTTGACTACCGAGAAGAATTGTTGTGTGCCATATAAGTTATCAGAAGGTAAAACAAGAAAAACAAGAAACTACAATCAGAAATGGACAAGAAAGAAGACACTCATGAACTAGATCAAATGATCACACATTTGAAGGTTCAAATGGAAGAAGATAAAAGAATTGAAGAAGGACTCAAAGAACAACTAAAAGGGAGAGACAATATCATTGGAAATTTGGAAGCATAAATTGTCACATTAAGAAAGGATCTTCAAAAGAAAAATATGCAGAATAACTGAAAATTTTTGAATAACATTATCAGCAGTCAAAAACCTCATCATGACAAGTCTGGAATTGGATACAATAAGATATAAAATGGATCAAACTCCAAAACAACAAAACAAGAAACGTATCCAAAAATCTATGCAGAAACAATCAAAGGGGATATGAAGGTCTACAAAGAAAATTATAGGGAAAATCCTCCATCAAGAAGATTCAGATTTCAAAATCAAACGAACGAAAAAAATAGATAGGCCTCAGGAAGAAGAAGAATTCATAAGAGTACCTCCTTTCATAAGATCTTCAACTCCCAGATATAAAAATATCTTTTTTGGTTTATGTTATGCATGTAATAATTTTGGACTTAAAGATGTGAATTGCAGAGCTAACAACAAGAACATAAAAAAAATTGAAATTCATACACAAAAGGGTTATCCAGGAAGACCTATTGAAACACATAGAAGAAGTTACAACAGGTTTGAATCTTTGAGCATTGAAGTGGGATGCTACAAATGTAGCAACTTTGGACACATGGCCAAATATTGCAGAATGATAGTCCCTCCTAGAGAACCACAATAGAACAACAAAAGTCATAGACAAAAACCTTAGAAAAGGACATGGATAAGAAAGAGGAATCAATATAGAAATGAAGAATGCACACTCACTCTACAAGATAGCAGAAGAAACATGGTTGGTATGTTGACAATGGCTGCTAAAAACACATGACATGTGATAGATACATGTTTCTTACAGAAATGAAAGAGATGGATCAATCTCCTTCAGAAATGATGATTCAACTAAAATCATTGGAAAAGGCACAGTCATAATTGGGAACAAGAATACCAAGGCAAAAAATGTTCTACTAGTAGAAGATATGAAACATAATATTGTAAGTGTGAGTCAAATGTGTGACCAAGGTCATAAAGTTACTTTCAATTCACAAAATAGCGAGATAAGAAAAGAAGGTTCAGGAAAATTGATTGCAATAGTTGTGAGAACTTCAAGAAACATATATGTATTAAGTGAAATTGGAAATGAAAAGTGTTTCCTAGGAAAGGAAGATGACAGTTGGTTATGGCACAAAAGAATGGGTCACATACATTTTGATAACCTTGTCAAAGTCAGCAAAAGGGAAGCAGTTAGAGAAATTCCCTAGATCACGAAACCAACCAACACTTTATGCAAGCATTGTCAACAAGGAAAAAAAACAAAGACCAGGTTTAAATCAAAAGAATATTCAACAACAAGGGCACTAGAAATTGTGCATACTGATCTAGTTGGACCAAATACAACAAAGGGTTTAAAAGGGGAGAAATAATTTATGTTCTCAGTTGATGATTATACAAGAATGAATGCAATTTTCTTTCTCAGGAATAAGTCAGAAGATTTTGAAAAATTCAAGGTCTACAAGGAAATGGTTGAAAATGAAATGGATTCAAAAATCAAATGCTTGAGATATGATAATGGAGGAGAGTTCACTTCAAAGGAATTTATGGACTATTGCAGCAGGCATGGAATAAAACGAAAATTCTCCGTTGCTAGGACACCTCAACAAAATGGAGTTGTTGAAAGAAAGAACAAGACAGTACAGGAAATGGCTCAAACAATGATAATGGATTCCAAATTGACAAATATCTTTTGGACATAGGCAGTGCATACAACAGTTCACATTCAAAACAGAGTAATGATCAGAAACACCACTGAAAAAACTCCTTACAAGCTATGGAAAGGAAGACCAACAAATGTGAAGAACTTAAGAGTTTTTGGAAGCAAATGCTACATCAAAAGAGAATATGGAAGAATGGGAAAGTTTGACTCATGTGGAAAAATGAGTAATTGTTGGTTACTCAAGTACAAGGAAAGAATACAAGTGTTACAACTTGAGATTGAACAAAGTTGTGGAAAGCATCAACGTAACAATTGATGAAGCAGGTAGACAAGAATTAAAGGAAGAAGAAAATGAATCAATGGAACAACTTTACGAAGAAGAAGAAAAAGATGAAAAAGAAGTAGAAGGGGAAGATGAAGAGGATTTGATAGAAGAAGAAGAGCAAGTTCAACAAGTGCCTCCAAAGACACCTAATAGACAAGTATAGAAGAATCATCCTTTAGATCAGATTATCAGAAACAAAGATGCAGAAGTTGAGACTAGAAGAAGAATCTGTTCACGAGAACAAACACACCTATCACTCTCATCTACGATTGAACCAACCTGTTTTGAAGAGGCAACAAGGATGAATTTTTGAATAAGGCCATGGATGAAGAATTGGATCAAATAGAGAAAAATGACACTTGGGAATTGGTTCCAAGACCAAAGGATAAGAATGTGATCAGGACAAAGTGGATATACAGGAATGAATTGAATGAAGATGGAAAGGTTACAAGGAACAAAGATATATTGGTATGTAAAGGATATGCACAGGTTGAAGGAATTGAATTTGAAGAGACATTTTCCCCAGTTTCCAGAATGGAAGCAATCCGATTGCTTTTATCTTATGCATGCTCCAAAAATATGAAAGTGTATCAGATGGACGTAAAATAATTTTTTTTGAATGGGGAACTTGAAGAAGAAGTCTACATTGAAAAACTAGAAGGATTTTAGTTGTCAGAGAACACAGATTATGTGTGTAAATTAAATAAGGCCTTGTATGGTCTAAAATAGGCTCCTAGAGCATGGTACTCTAGACTGGATAAATATCTATAGTAGCCAAGGTTCAGAAAAGGAAGTGAAAACAACAACCTCTACATCAAGGTAACTCAATATAGTATTTTATTAATTCAAGTTTATGTTGATGATATTATTTTTGAAGTATTGATGACAGGTTAGGCTAGAAATTTGCAAAGGACATGCATAATTAATTTGAAATGTCATTACTTGGAGAACTCTCCTTCTTTTTGGGTCTTTAGATACGTCAAAGCAACCAAGGAATTTTTATTTCTCAAACCAAGTATATCAGAGAAATACTAAAGAGGTTCGGAATGGAAGATTGCAAACCAATTATCATTCCCATGCAAACTAGTTGCAAGTTGAGAAAAGATGATGATTCAAAGTCTACATATTAGAGGCAATACATGTCAATGATTGGTAGCCTACTATATGTGAAAGAATCCAAACCAAATTTAATGCAGGCAGTTGAACAGGTGGCATGATTTCAAGAAGAACCAAAGGAATCACATGTATTATAAATGAAGAGGATTTTCAGATATCTCAAAGGAACAAAAGATTTTGGATTATGTTATCCAAAAGGAAATGATCTATCACTTATTTCCTACACAGATGCATATTGGGCAGGTTGCATTGATGACCGATGAAGCACCAATGGAGCAACATTCTACTTGGGTGAATGTTTAGTATCATGGCTAAGCAAGAAACAATCATCAATATCTTTATCTATAGCCAAGGTAAAGTATATTGCAGAAAAATCATGTAGCACACATGTTCTATGGATGAAACAAACTCTGACAGATATATAGGTTGAGTATTATGAGCCCATTCAAATATATTTTGATAATACAAGAGCCCTCGATATCTTAAAGAACCCGGTGATGCACTCGAAGACGAAGCACATTCCAATCAAGTATCACTTTCTATAGGAGCAGGTTGTAGAAAAGAACATCAGAGTTGAATATGTGGACACAAAAGAACAAGTGGAAAACATCTTTACAAAAAAACTTCCATGGGAAGCCTTTGAGTATTTTCACTAGAGACTCGAAGTTATTGCTACTCCAAAATGAATAATTTTGAATGATTATCTTATATGTCTTAGATGTACACGACGAAGCACCATAAAGATGATAATTCAAGTTGGGAGATCAGACGAGACAGTTAGGGGGAGTAGACCCGAATGGAAAGATACTTTTTGTATTGATGACAAAGGGGGAGAGATTTATTAGATGTAGAGGACAGAGGCATGGTTCCATAGGGAGCGTTGGTCATAGAGATGCAATCATGGTTCCAGGGGGAGCATGAGTGATATGATTTCAGTATTGCATCAAATTTTTGCCATCAATGCCAAAGGGGGGTATTTTTGATTAACTGGGTTGGTTGTCATTGTTGTCAACCCTTGAAGAAAGTCTGGTAGGGAATTATGGTAGAAAAAAGGTTTGGGTAATGGAGCCAAGTTTGTTTGATGTATAATGGTATGAGTTTTGATATGTTTGTAGGTAATATTATTCTATATGGATAGTACATGTCATGCCATTTCTGTTGGTATGTGGAATGTCACATAACTCCTCACGGTTTCAGAATTATGGCCTTACAAATTTGGAGGACCCTCATATGTTGGCGTGAAGCCCCTAAAGGTCAAAGAAGTCAAAGTGCTTGCAAAGAAGAAATTATTTAAATAATAAAGGGAAGTGACAAAGTAAAAAAAGATTATTTAAATAATAAAGTGAAGTGACAAAGTCAAAGAGGATTATTTAAATAATAAAGTGAAGTGACAAAGTCAAAGAGGATTATTTAAATAATAAAGCGA
>SNQJ01S0033133.1:108546-120470 GCA_010110895.2 Picea sitchensis | reverse complement strand
CGAATTTCACCATTCGCCATACAATATATACAATGTTTTTAGGTATTCCGTAGATACCAAAACCCTAATCCCTTAATCCGGGATTAATTTACAAATCAGCTAAAAATAGCAAAATCCGCTAAAAATAGCAAATAACCGCCTACGGACTGCCAGACGCAGTTGTTGTAGCGCACCCACACACACACACACATGCAAAGAATATAACACATACCCAACATTCTTCACGATCCACATTGTAGATAGTGGTCCCATAGACGATGACCAACATTCTCCATGGATAACAACCCCTCATATGCCTCTCCCTCACCACAAATAATCTCAGTCACTTGATCAACATACTCATCTGATGATGGTGATCTGACACACATGAGGTAGATTAGGCATTGTTTCATACAAAGTGTTACATTTAATGTATTGGGAATTTAGGTAAGTATCATGGGTTGAAGTCAGATAATGAATCCCGATGCTTGGAAGTTATGATTTTTTCTTTGTTTCATCTTGGTGGTCATCATATGTCTCCTACTCAAGTATTGTCACTCTTGGGGAAAAGGGGTACAACTGGGAAGCCTTGATAGGGGTAAGTACCCGTACCTTTTCATACTTAACACTTTCCATCTATATTCCTCTCATCATCCTATCATTTGGGAATGACTGTGACATGCATCCCAAAAAGGTATGTACTTCATTCTCCTATGAGAAGAAGGGGCTTGAATGCCCGAGGTTGGTGCAATTGGTAAAAAAAATGGAAAGAGCATGTTATAAATTCAAAATGGAAAAGATAAATAAAGGGATATGAATGATAAATCAAAAACAAAGTTAGCTTAAGCTCTACCCCCTTGATATGAGGCCATCACCTCAAATCTTAATGCACTGGATGCATATCTAAAGAAAATGACTTAATGAAATCTCGATGTAATAAATGCATAAAAATGAAAAGGGGCTTACAAAGCAATTAATCAATATCAATAGGAAAGATAGGGGTAGAAAGAAGACAATAAGCGGTTCGCTATCAGAAGAAAAACCACCTCAGAGGTAAACAATGCAGCAAGGCACAAGACCATCAATCAACCAAGAACAATCAGAAGGGGTAGACGATAGATAGGTTCATCCTTTGCTCATCATCCTCGCACAGAAAAGCAAAGTGTTGAGATCCATAGGTCTTTTAACGCTAAGGCGATGACCGTAGATCAGGCTCCTGACCGACTGCTCAGGCGAGGACTCGTGAGCTACGGATGAAGGCTAATCAACCACGAAGGTCACAATCAACATAGCAAGGTGGTCAAGACATTCGGGAAAACGAAGGGCATGGGAGTCAACCACCATCGAGCTAGGCTAAGGAAAGTTTCAGTGATCAATTTAAAAAAAAACATCTTTTTACTTTTCCATTAAATAAGTAGATCCAAGCATAAGTCCTAATACAATCTACCATACAAAATGAAGAGAGCATACCGTTGCCTAATCACCCGCTCTAAATGACGCCCCGCACGCTCCGTGCAACTCCCGCTTGTTGACCGTCGAGACTTCACTGGTACCTCCCAGCCAATGCTAGGGGTACTCTTCTTTCCCCTTAGCCCCCCGAGTCGCAAAGGGGCCACACACTCACTATCCAGAGATTTCGACTAGCTCCTAGCTCACCTCGCAAGGCCGAGCTACCACTCCTCACCGAGCTGAGTATCCCAACTCCCACAAGTTAAATCAGTCAAGTAGATATTTCTGCAGCGTAACGTTACGCAAACAGAAGATGATCCTTCATCCTTCTCCTTCCTTCATTATATAGAGTTTCAAATTTCCTTTATTTCCTAAAATATCATTTAATTAAAGTTTTAAAAATAAATTCCTAAAACTTCCTCTCCATACAAGTGTCCCCCATCCCCTACATTCCTCCATAAACTAATTTCTTTAACTAATTAATTATCTTTATTTCCCTCACCCACCTAGAGTTACTCCTAGAATCACTCCTAGGTGTCCCCAAATTCTCTTACATGTTTTAATGGCTTTCCCTATTATTGATTTGCTAGTTCAGTTTAAAATAGAAGGCTCTTAAATGGTAGATACCTTTCTAAGTTTGACCTTCCTCTTTTTCCCTTTTTATGTTCACCTCTTTTCCTAGTTTCCTAAATTTTTAGATTTTCTGTCTTTCCCCTTTTAATTAGAACTCAAAAAGGCAGGTGTGGAAATTAACCCTTTTTCTCTTTTCTCATTTAATTAGTATTTTTTTTAAAATAAATTTTATTCCAATTAAAATTTTAAAATTTATTTCAATTTTATTCCAATTAATTACCACTAGCATGATTTAGACCTAGATCTTAATTTTTGTAAAGGGTGACATTTTATTAGGATTTTTTTTTTTTAAATCTTATCACATTGTTCATCCTAAGGCCGACTAGGTTCATTCATTTATCATCAACAATGAGACGTGCCCTTCAGGACGCACTGGGTTCTCCAAGGGTGCCACTCGCCTCATCTATTCCCTTGCGCGACGTGTCCTTTAGGACGCAGTATGTGCTCCAAGGGTGCCACTCGCCTCTTGAATGACTTGGTAGACATCAATAACCCATGGAGTCAACACTCCGCTAGGTGAACTTGTGGGAGACTAAGGGCCTCTAAGGAATAAGCCCCCCGCCTTATTGCGCGCCCCTTAGAATCATCGTGAGAAACTGCCACAGTTTGTCCTCACGACATCGTGGGTCCTCTCGAACTAGGTAATCGTTAACCTACAGTTCGAGCCACGATGGGGGTGCTAGTAGGTTGTGGTAGGGCTGCTGTCCACTCCTCTCCCTCAACATCTCTGGTAGTCATGCATGACCCCTTTACTCCATATGTGATTTTGGTCAGCAAGCTATCATCAGTCTGCATCATCAACAAATCATGTCAGAATATATCCATATCATGTCATCTAATCAGATGCACTAATATCACAGTAAAACAATCAAACCCCAACGGTACACTCCCTGACTCGATCTAGAGTCCAATGGATTCCATCGATGCCTCTGCATCCTTGAGGTCCAAATCCTGCACACTCAGTAAAACCGAGTCAATAACACTTGTCTATGTCAATGTAGTAAAACAACATGTCATCAACCCATAACGCCTCATAATCAAAATCAAAAGTTTTAATAGCATAATAATCTAGATCACTTGCGAGCAAGTGTCCTCAAAGAATAAGTTCACTCAGTGCGCCAGAGCGGGATGTTACATAGACCCCCTCTTGGTCTAAACTTCGTCCCGAAGTTTCATAGTATATATGCCGAATAAAGTGTATCACAGTATCATATGTCTATCTATCAAACAAAAATGGAAGCTGCTGGCGCATATCATATGCGTCCTCCCAGGTCGCCGAGTCCAGACTATAATTGTTCCACTGGACCTTGAACTGATCTACCGTTCGACGTCTTAGTTGTCGAACGCGATGATCCAAGATGTGGACTGGCTCAGCCGTGAGTGCCGCCTCGTCTGATACCTGGAAGGAACTCATGTCAATAACATGTGTAAGATCACTAATATAATGTTTCAAAACAGATACATGAAAAACATCATGCATATGCCTCAAAGAATCAGGCAAGGCTAGTCGATAGGCCACGAGCCCCTTTCTCTCCACAATCTCGAAGGGTTCCACAAACCTAGGAGAGAGTTTAGCTCCCTTCCCAAACTTGATCGAACTCTTATGCAGTTTAACCCGCAAGAAGACTCAATCGCCGACCTCGTAACTACGGTCGACACGATGCGCATCGATATAACACTTCTATCAATCCTGTGCTTCCTTAATCCTTTGTATTATTGTTTGCATTTTCTCTTCCATTTCTTGGATCGCTTCTGGTCCCACCGGGACCCTATCCTCAAGCCGATCCCAACTCAAAGGCGTCCAACACGGTCACTCGTAAAGAAACTCGAAAGGCACCATCTTAATGGTGCTATGATAACTGGTGTTGTAAGCGAACTCCACTAGTGGCAATAATTCTTCCCAATGCTTTTGTTGGTCCATCACGTACATGCACAACATGTCCTCCAAGGTCTAGTTCGTTCGTTCGGTCTGCCCGTCAGTCTTTGGGTGATATGCAGTACTAAAGTTAAGTTGGGTTCCCAAGGCCTCTTGGAAACTTGTCCAAAATCGTCCAGTAAACACCGATCCTTGATCGGATATAATCCTCTTAGGCACGCCATGCAGCCTCACAATCTAACCGATGAAAACTCTAGCTATGTCAGGTGCCTGATACGTCGTACGCACAGGAATAAAGTGAACATTCTTTGTCAGAGTGTCTACTACTACGAAAATCGAGTCATGTCTCCTTGTCGTCAGTGGCAATCCAACAATAAAATACATCGAAATAACCTCCCATTTCGATTCCGGAATAACGTGTGGTTGTAGTAATCCTGCTATGTGTCTATGTTCAGCCTTTACCTGCTGACATTCTAGACATCTGGCCACATAGTTGACTATGTCTGCCTTCATTCCGTTCCAGAAGAATAAGGGTTTAAGGTTTTCCCTCATCTTCGTGACTCTCGGGTGAGCCATGTAAACTGCTCTATGAGCATTGCTTAGGATCAACATCCTCAACTCGTCGTTCGACGGTACGTAGATATGATTTTTAAACCTCAATAAACCATCGCTATCAAACGACAATCCTTCAAATCATGGTACCATCATTGTGTTTTGTCCGATAAAACCCTCGACCTCTTTGTACCAGTCATCATCACGCTGTAAAGTTAGAATCTTTTCACGTAGATTCGTCTGAAGCGGCAACACTGAAAAGATGTGTGGTCTCCGACTCAATGCGTATACCACTCGGTTCACCGTTCCTTTTATGGAAGTAATCTCGAAGTCGTACTCACTAAGCAATTCCTACCAACGCCGTTGTCGTGCATTCAGGTCGCTTTGCATAAATATGTGTTGTAGTCCACAATGGTCAGTCTTTAGTTTGAATTTTCATCCAACAAGGTAGTGTCTCCAAACCTTCAAGGCATAAACGATGGCTAACAACTCCAAATCGTGCGTCACGTATTTATCCTCATGCCTTCTTAGTTTCCTCGAAATGTAAGCGATCACTCGTCCATCTTGCATCAAGACTCCACCTAAGCCTTCATTGGATGCGTCAGAGCATACCAAGAAGTTCGCATCCATGTCCGGGAATTTTAGTGTCGATGTTGTTGTCAGCAACTCCTTGAGTCTCTGAAATGCTTCCGCGCATTTCTCGGTCCAAACAAACTTCTTATTTTTCTTCTGCAATTACGTGATCGGACTTGCTATCTTCGAAAATCCCTCGACGAACCGTCGATAGTATCCTGCTAAACCCATGAAGCTACGCATTTTCAGGACATTCGTCGGTGCAGGCGATTCCATGATAGCCTCGACCTTGGCTGGATCCACGACGATGCCTTCACCGGAGATGACATGCCCTAAGTAGTGAATCTTCGATTGATAAAATGAGCATTTGGACAACTTCCCATACATTTTGTGTGCTCCTAGACACTATAGTACCAAGCTCAAGTGTTCGTCATGCTCCTCCGTCATCCGAGAATAGATCAAAATATCATCAATGAATACTTGGATGAACTTGTCCAAGTAGTTGCAGAACACCCCGTTCATCAAACTAATAAATACCCCTGGGGCATTTGTCAGTCTAAATGGTAAAACAATAAACTCGTAATGTCTAAACCTCGTCTTAAAGGCGGACTTAGGGACATCATCTTCCTTAATCCGTAATTGGTGATACCCTGATCGCAAATCGATCTTCGAGAACACTGTTGTGCCCTTCATTTGATCGAATAGATCATCAATTTTCGGCAACGAACACTGATTCTTGATCGTGGCCTTGTTCAATTGATGGTAGTCAATGCAGAGCCTCCATGACCCATCCTTCTTTCATATGAAAATAACAGGCGCACCCCAGGGTGACACGCTTGGACGTATCAGTCCCAGGTCCAACAACTCCTTTAGTTGCATTTTCAACTCTTGTAACTCTGGGGTCGACATCTGATAAGGCATCCTTGCTATCGGTTCAGTCCCCGGTTTTAGGTCTATGGTAAACTCCAAATCCCTCTCTGGTGGCATCCTAGGTAACTCCTCTGGAAATATGTCCGCAAACTCTCTCACCATCGGAAGGTGTTCTAGACCTTCCGCTACTCCCTTATCGTTTAACACAAGGATCGCATAAAGATTGCACCCCTTGGGCATGCTCTTCTGAAGTTGCAAGGAAGAGATGAACCTCAGGGAAACTCCCTGGTTCCGTCCTACAGTCACACGTCTCTGTCCCTCGTCATCGACCAAGCTTAACTGTTTCGTCTTATAGTTGAGTATCACCTCATGCGCTTCCAACCAGTCCATACCAATCACGACATCATAAGATCCTAGGATCGTGACGTATAGGTTGGCCCTTGTGACAAACTCTCCCAGGTTAAGGGTATAGCCCGTAACCTTTCCTCCAACCTTCTGTTTGGCTCCCGAAGCCATCTCTACGAAGCTAAACTCATCCTGTTCGACTGCCTTTACCTTAATCCTTTTTAGCACTGCACCAGAAATGAAACTCTTGGTAGCACCAGGATCTATCAAAATACTAAGGGTCTGGTTAGCGACGATACCTGTCGTCTCGAGCATAGTCGACTGATGCTCTTCCTGGCGGTTGTTCACCGCTGCATGAATCCGATGGGCCTTGCCCATATCTCCCACGGTAGTGGGTCCGACTGATCCAAACATTCTAGTCCTCTCCACCAGGCAGTCACGCTGATAGTGTGGCTCCCCACATGTCCAACACCCCTTCTTCAGCCCAATAGTCCTGGTACCCGAAGTAGAAGATGACGACCCACCGACCTAGAATCTTGGTTTGTTCTGCTGAACAAGCCTAAACTGATGCTGCTGCGGTCGACCCTGCTACTGATGCTGTGGTCCCTGATAAGTTGTCTGCTGCTGAGGCATCGGTCGTCGAGGTGTAGTGAATGTGGATCCCCTTTGGAAGCCACGATATCCCAGCGTAAGTCTGGCTAGTGTCTGATGCTACTATGCTCCAGATGACACCTGCCCTGCTAGTCTCGCTGGAGTCCTGGTCTGACCCCCACTGATAAGCTCCTCCTCTGCTATGAGGGCCTTCTGGACGACATCATGCAAGGTTTGAGGCATCAAAATCCTAACCTTTGCACATATGTTGCCGTTAAGGCCGAACACAAACCTGTTGACCTTAAGTTTCTCAGTGTTAAGGTGTGGAGCATACTGGAGCAGCTCCATAAAATGGGCCTCGTACTCAGGCACCGTACGACCGCCCTATCGTAAGGCGTTGAACTCATTGAGTTGACGCTCAATGAATTCCTCTGAAAGGTACCTCTCTTGGAACCATTCCTCGAACAGTTCCCATGACACATCTTCGATGACCATGTTCAACTGCGGTAGGAGCGTCTTCCACCATAGAAGAGATCTCCCCTTCAGTTGAAAGACCGCCATGCGAACCTTCATTTTGGAGGTATAATCACGAAGTGCAAAGCACATCGCCATATTCTCCAATCATGCCTTGGTGGCTGTGCCGTCCGGGGCACCAAAGAACTCGAGAAATTTGACCTTCTCGAGTTCACGGTGAATGCTACCAGTACCAACCGGAGCACGCGATGGAACCTCAGCGGGTGTCGACGCCCTGGCCTCATCTCTATCCAAACGACTGATCAGTGACTCGGACATGCGCTGAAAAGATCTCATCATTCCGACTACATCACCAATTGCTATCTTATTTTGTCCGAGAACCTGCTCGTCTCCCTAGGGGTTAGACCCCTCAGGTGTGGATGCTATTGGAAGCGTTGCGCCTCCTCCCCTAGAACCCCATCGTCTACCTCCGTGGCATCCTCTAACCATGATTACTTGCACGAATACAAGGCAACTCGATTAGCAGCAGTATAATCAAATCATATCAATGAAAGCCATAGCGATCCCAAGTCACGGGTTGAACTGGCTCTGATACCATATGTAACGAACCTCCCATTTCGTTACGACAACAAGCCTCACATAACAAGTGCAAATGTTTTTTTTTTTTGTGTGTAGGAAGGTAAATGACATTATACTCAACATCGCAACACGACGACGAACATAACGCATGCAACTCACGCAACAACAACATAACGACCTAACATAAAAACACATCAAGCACCTGGAAGCAATGTATGACATTCAACCGATGAAGAATAAGAATGACTACCCGCCTGTCCTACCCTGCAATGGTTAGGACCATCAGGACACATAAGCAACACTCAAACCCAGATTCCCATCGATTTTGACCATTTAAGGTCTCAAGGCTGGCAACTGTTATGAGGAACAAGGAGGTGTCTACATCCCGCCCGACACAAACAGACCAAGCCTACTAAGCTAAGTACAATCGTCCTAACAACCCCACATGCCCAAAATTAATTATACAAGTAACTAGAACCCTTAGAGTGAGCAAACCGAGCACATTAATGTTTACAAAACCAAGTACAAACATTAATTAAAATGAATAGATCCACCCTCAACGGGAAGCGCAAGCTAAAAACGATTTCGTCAACAACCCAACCATTAATCAAGGCTAAATGTTCAATATCTACGATTTAAATTGGCGTTAATTACAGATCAATTAAGCAGTCTAAATTCCATTAGTCAATGAGTTACCGACCAAACTTAACATGAATTACGACTCGATTTAGCGAGCCTGAGTTACCAATTAGGCGATATCTATAAATCCAACTAACATTAATTACATATCTAATTTAGCAAGTCTAATTTACAGCTAGTCAACTATTTGTAATTCTAATTTAACCTTAAAAGCAACAAGTTAGTAAGTTTAAATCACAACTAGTCAACAATTGGCAATTCTAAATAGACCTTAAAAGCAAACAAGCTAGCAAGTTTAAATCACGATTTAGACATTAACTACAAATATAATCTAACATTAATACGATCTAACTTTATCAATTGCCAAAATATAAACAACATTCACAATATCAAACTACAATGTCTAAGATTAAAATGCTATGCTACCCAAATAAATGCTGCGCTAGCCATTAGTAAAATTGTTGTGCTGATCACTAAATTCATTTAGCCAACAATATTTTCATTTAGTTGGAGGTTATTATATGCTTCGCTGTCGGTTGACTGGTCACTGGATTTAACGCTGAACATAAAGGTGCTAAGTAATTAAATTATAAGCTGTTGTTAAAAATCAGAAAGGCAGAATTATTATAAGACATCTCTGTCGTGCAATGTAAGATAAAAGAAATTAAATGTGAACCGTTAAATAGCTAGAATAAATATCACAGATAAAATCCGATTAAGAAATTACTGGTGAAGAAGATATTACCGTCTTCTAAAGGTAAGGCATAACTATAGTGTGACATAAAATGCACAGGGTGCACGCAGTCCAAGGGCTATCAGTTTAGCTATCAATTCCCAGTCAACACTCAAGATCATGTTGTCGACAATCAAGGAATTGTTGTCCAGTAATCAATGTCGTTTAGAAGTAAATATAGTAACTGTCTAAGTTGTCTGACAATGTTAGACCATCAAGAATATTGTCCAATCGATTGCCAACAAGCATTGTCACTGCCAATAGTATTTTACAGTTATTCCCCAAAAACGGAATTCAAGACTAGAATGCTGTGTAAGGGTAAAACACCGACTGGTTATGGCATTCCATCACCCGTATCGCTATACCCTACCTTTGTACATGTAAATCTCCGTCCACAACATATACACGAATATATATATATATCATCCTCATTATCAAAAAGGGCATTGCTTACCTTGTTCCTTTCTCTAAATATTTGGGAATGACTACCTTCTTTCAGAAACTGTGTTCAAAATAACTCCAGTAATGTGTCTCCCCAGGATTCGAATCCCGAATCAAGTCACCGTTTGATTTTAACGTTTTCATGTCTATCGACAAGTCCAACTACCCAATAGAAAACTCCGTCCAGAGCATATCCATGCGTATACATATCATCCTCATTATAAAATAAAGTAAGCATTTAGCATCGATCCAAACAAAAAAATTTAAATTATAAAATCTAAGAGATGAATCATAATAATTAACTGGTTTTATTAATGATGTATCGCAGGATTCATCAAGAAAGTGGGTGGAGTTTTAACATCAAGGCGGGGAGGTAATTCACTGCAAAACACAGTCCAAGAAAGTGTAGAGAACACGCTCTGTAAATAGGGAGGAATCACCCAAAAGAAAGGGCATCTTCTCAGTGGAAAAGGTGTGTGACTTCACAGTCCAAAGGCAGGTAAATTCGCCTTCAGGCCTGCTAATTTGCAGAGGGAAAAAGCACAGTATCTAACACCGTAGAGAATCGCCGGCAATGGCTCATAGTCGCTGAGTTTAAACAGAAGAGAGGTGCTGATTTTTATTATCAAATCACTAGTTCCAATCAACAAAAATACGAGTATTACCCACCCAAAAGTTGCTGAGTTTATGTCAAAACAATTTGCACCTTAAAAAAATAAAGGTTGAGTGAACATTAGTGGTTATCGTAGTCCTTAGAACAGTAACAAAATCACAGCATAAGTCAAAGGAACAGTATGAAATCACCATCAACACAATAAAACATAGAGGTAAGGTATGAAGCAGAGCCCAAGCAAACGCAGGGATTAATCGTAGAAGACAATAAGCGGTTCACTATCGAAAGAAAAACCACCTCATAGGTAAACAAATCAGGAAGGCGCAAGACCATCAATCAACCAAGAACAATTAGAAGGGGTAGACGACGGACAGGTTCTTCCTTTTCTCATCATCCTCGCACAGAAAAACAAGGCGTTGAGATCCATAGGTCTTTTGACGCTAAGGCAATGACCGTAGATCAGGATCCTAGCCGACTGCTCAGGCGAGGATTGGTGAGCTAGGGATGAAGGATAATCAACCACGAAGGTCACAATCAACACAACAAGGTGGTCAAGACATGTGGGAAAATGAAGGCCATGGGAGTCAACAACCATCGAGCTAGGCTAAGGAAAGTTTCAGTCATCAATTTTATAAAAACATATTTTTACTTTTCCATTAAATAAGCAGGTCCAAGCATAAGTCCTAATACAATCTACCATACAAAATGAGGAGAGCGTACCGTTTCCTAATCGCCCGCTCTGAATGACGTCCCGCGCGCTCCGTGCAAATCCCGCTCGGTGACCGTCGAGACTTCACCGGTACCTCCCAGCTAATGCTAGGGGTACTCTTCTTCCCCCTTAGCCCCCCGAGACGCAAAGGGGCCACACACTCACTATCTAGAGATTTCGACTAGCTCCGATCTCGCCTCACAAGGCCGAGCTACCACTCCTCACCGAGCTGGGTATCCCAACTCCCACAAGTCAAATCAGTCAAGTAGATATTTCCGCAGCGTAACATTACACAAACAGAAGATGATCCTTCATCCTTCTCTTTCCTTCATTATATAGAGTTTCAAACTTCCTTTATTTCCTAAAATCTCATTTAATTAAAGTTTTAAAAATAAATTCCTAAAAATTCCTCTCCGTACAAGTGTGCCCCATCCCCTACATTCCTCCATAAACTAATTTCTTTAATTAATTAATTATCTTTATTTCCCTCACCCACCTAGAGTTACTCCTAGAATCACTCCTAGGTGTCCCCAAATTCTCTTACAGGTTTTAATGGCTTTCCCTATTATTAATTTGCTAGTTCAGTTTAAAATAGAAGGCTCTTAAATGGTAGATACCTTTCTAAGTTTGACCTTCCTCTTTTTCCCTTATGTTCCCCTTTTTCCCTTTTTATGTTTACCTCTTTTCCTAGTTTCCTAAATTTTTAGATTTTTCCTCTTTCCCCTTTTAATTAGAACTCAAAAAGGCAGGTGTGGAAATTAACCCTTTTTCCCTTTTCTCATTTAATTATTATTTTTTTTAAATAAATTTTATTCCAATTAATTACCACTAGCATGATTTAGACCTAGATCTTAATTTTCGTGAAGGG
>SNQJ01S0033133.1:52890-108536 GCA_010110895.2 Picea sitchensis | reverse complement strand
GGGGGGTTCAGAATGGTGGAGTATTGACGAAGGGCCCCACTCCTGTCATGTCACCTTCTGTATTGTTCTCCACCTGATCGTGCAACAAGGCTTGGCTCCTCCTTGTCCTTTGACATATGTCCATCTCTCCCTGATGTGACCAAGGGATGTGACCACAACCTTATGCATAAGGCGTTTTCGCGATTTCGCATTTCGCGAGTCTGGAGATGAGGCATCTCGACTCTCCAAGTCGCGATCCCCGATACCCCGAAACGGTGTGAGATCAACGGTCCCGATTAATTCTTATCTTAACGACTGCGATTAAATCGCGAAATCGCACATCGCGATTTCGAGGTTCTTGTCGTCAAGTGATTTTGACATTTCAAAGTCCCGATCCTCGATACTCCATGAAGAAAATCAACGGTCCAGATCTCATTCTCAATTCAATGGCTGCGATTAAATTGCGATATCGCATATCGCGAAATCAGGGTTCTTGAGGTCAAGTGACTTTGTCATTTCAAATTCCTGATCCCCGATACTCCATGCAGAGGATCAACAGTCTAGATCTCATTCTCGATTCAATGGATGCAATTGAATCGCGAAATCGCATATCGCGATTTCGGGGTTCTTGTTGTCAAGTGTTTTTGTCACTTCAAAGTCCCGATCCCCGATACGCCATGAAGAAAATCAATGGTCCAGATCAAAGCTAGATCTGACGACTCAAATTTCATCGCGATTTTTCATATTGCGATTACGCCCTCTTCTCCTTTCTCTTTTTAAAGACCGTGCAGGTTCTCCTCGATCCAACGGTGGTCGAACCCTGCGCTCGGATCTGACGCCTGTGATCTATCCTCCTCTTCAGTGCACTCTTCTTGTCTTTATTCAGATCTGACGACCCTCATGCTGTCGGGAGTTTTGGATGTGATCCAACGATCAGAAATGATTCTCGGGCCTTCAATCACTCGATCTTCCTGGACTTATATTTTGTTTTCCTGTCCATCACAAACTGCATGTACTCATGCCGTCTTCACCATTGTACTTGCCATCAATGACAAGCATTCGATGTCTGTTAAATATTTGCCAACAATATTCTTGGGCCTTCAATCACTCGATCTTCCTGGACTTATCTTTTGTTTGTCTGTCCATCAAAACTGCCTGTACTCATGCCGTCTTCACCATTGTACTTGCCATCAATGACAAGCATTCGCTGTCTCTTAAATATTTGCCAACATATAATACAACAAGTGCAACAACAATGGAGTTGTGGTGATTAGTCTCCAAGTGGGAGATTGTTGTTTGTAGAGATTCATTATCTTCCTGATTTAGAGGTTTGTTTCAGTCGTGCTTGAACCCCATTCCCTAACGGGGGTGTGTGGGGGGGCTTTCCTCCCCACAAATGTCACCAGGGGGTCTGTAGCCCATCCCTGAGGGGGATTCATGGGCAGCTCCACCGAAGCGAAATATTGGAAAATTTTTCCTTGTAAACTATTGTAATTTTGTAGTAAATCTGGACTGTTCATTATAAGGTCACATATATGACAGTAGAAGTTATTTTTAGTTTTTTTTCCCTAGAAGGAAACCCTCTTTTATGAGGGAATTGTATTGTGGCTGGGTATTATCGCGAATATTGTATTCTGAGAGAGGAGGTCGTGAGAGAAAGAAGAGGAAGTTACAATGAGTGTGATGTAGGTTGTATCCCTTCATTTTGTTGGATAATAAAAATGAAGGACCTGGAAATTTATCTGGTGGAAGTAGCCCACACTGGGTGAACCATGCATATTTGTGTCTCTATTGTATTGTGTATCTTCTGTGTTTTATTTCTGCATTTGTTTTATTTTATTTCTTTGTGATCTTATTTTTATAACAAATATATCATTTGAAGACATCGAGGAGACCATAGAAAGTACCACCAAGGCCTGCTTCAGACTATGGAATTCTGCTGATGAATTATTTGATCAGTTTGGGATGCCTACCATGGATAAACTACATCAGGAAGTCCCTAACAAGTTAAGAATTACTAAGGTGGAGAAAAAACATAAATGATAGAAAGTAGAATATTGACCAACTCAAATAAGTCAAAAAATAAGTTTTGAATAAATATTTGATTCAACCAATCAAGCTGGCCACTACAGTAGATGCCCACATTAAAAGGATCCATAGATATTTGAAAATGGAATATGTTGACATAATATATTCTGGGGAACTATAATTAGAGAAGATGAAGCTTAATAGAATTGAAGATATAATCAAGGGATATGACTCATGGTCCTCCTACAAGAAAAAGACAGATTCTGAGAAGTGCTCATAATTTTGTATTTCAAAATATTGTGCATTGAATTGTAAATTGTATTTGAATTATAGAAGGGAAAAAAGTAATTGAAGCGAAGAGATGTAATTGTGATATTGATAGTTACAGGATTTGAAGAGACTCTCTTGTTTTATAAAATAGAGCTCCATGTAATAGAAATGGACTTTTACCCATTGTAACATTGATGATACTATTATCACGTGGAATAAAGGATAGAAGGAAATTTTGGTGACCATGAATGTGTTCAGTTGTGTATGGGACTATTCTACATTTGCAATTGATTTATGAGTTTCTTGAATGATACTTTGTATGAACTATTTATGTGTTTATTATTTAAGAAACTTATTCACTTTTGGTTACTTATGGATACAATTGTGATGTTGCAAGTGTAATCTATAACTACTTATGATTTAGATATGTTTCATTATTGTTTTAACATATTTTTGTTGATCCAGGTGGATAGTGGTGGCCACCCACCTATTCCAACTGGATCCTCTTGACAATTTTTAGTTCAACACGTTCTTTTGTACTTCTTTGTAATTGTGGGTTCTACACTTCCAGGGCTTTCTTAAGCCCTACACATCTTCCAGGTGGATATTGGTGGCCTTCCACCTAATTCCACCTAATCCATCTGGTTTATTTTGGAAGTTTTCATGTCAGTGCATCTTTCTATACTTCTAGGGCCATTTGGGGGCCCTAAACAATTTTTTTTGGATTTTCACAATCAAACTGTAGGCAGAGTCAACGTTTTATGAAATAATGTCTATTTCTCGAAAATACGTTTCCAACAGGCTATCATGCTCCTAAAACGGAGGTCGTATGAAAAAGTTACGACCCTGTGAAGTTGAGGTACCAACTTACCCATCGGGGCCCACATAACTTTTGACATTTCATATCCGAGGGTTAGGTTTTTGGATGTCTAGGGTTTTATCATTCATGAGTAATGTTAAAAAGGCCTCTGGAGCCTCATTGTAATCATTCTTCTTAGACGAATGTGCGTAGTAGCCACATCTCTTCTCATAAATAGCTACCACCATTCGAGCAAGTTGTTTTAGTTCTGTAGTTTTACAGTTTCAAACGATTTTATTTATTCAATAGAAGTTATTGTTCACTAGATATCTGTTGTTGTTCTCCCTATCTTTGTGTGATGGTATTCAATCTGTTATTCATTTTATTCCACCCATAAATCTGGATCAATTGTTGACATGAACTATTTTTGTAATCAGTGATAATATCTAATATTGTTTCTATCTTTTTAGAAATGTTCTTCATCAGGATAGGTTAGAAATAGTTATAACATATAACTTTTAATTTATTTTGATTAGTTATATTTATATTTAGATTTAGAAATAATTCTTTGGAGGAAAATTTATTCTCCTCCTATGTAATGTAAATTATTAGTGGCAACTAGTCCGACATATTGGTTGTAAATTTCCATACCAAACAAGATCGAGTCTTATTGGGACTTGCCATCAAGGATTTTACCTTATTGATTGATAAACCATTTGGACCCATAAATATAATTGGTGCTAGAAGGAGGGATATGAAAATGAATGGCTAGTAAATATTTGTGTAACCCTAACCCTACACATTCTAATATGAAAATAAATATTTATTGACATAGAGAATCTCGTACCCATTTCCATAAATAGATCCCTGACCCACAACGAACTCTGGTGCATACAACTACTCAAACTTTGGGTCACCAGAGCATGTACCAAACCAATCCTGTAACATCAAGTTATGCTACTCTAAGCCCTACTAAAATTTCCTAGTTGTTGGAACAATCTTGTGTCCTCACCCAAGCTATGAACATAAATCTTAGAATCCAACTGGTTAAATACCATCTACCCCAGAGAAAGAGACAACCTAGACCTGAAATACTATTCGATGTCAATTCTCCAACATACATTAGTATCCAACATCCATAACCTATAATTATCAACTTTCTAACTTAGGGGAGTACCTAGTCCTTATGAGATAACCTTTGAAGAATATTTATCTCTCAGTGCTGGTTATCCACCCAGTCCCCCAGATTCTCCCCTAGTTACCCCCAGAGATCCCTTTGAAGACAAATACTCAGAAGAAGAACCTTAAGGAAGTCCCAAAGGAAATATTGCTAAAACTAATGAAAACCAAAATTCTAATCAACCCTGGCTCGCCCAGGATGAAAATGTTGTTCTAGAGGCCAATCACCCTTTACCCAAGCATCTCAAAAATATTCTACCAAAGTTTGACCCTAACAAGAAATATTTTGTTGAAGATCATGTTAGAAACATTAAGCTTGTTGTCAGGTTGATGAATGTAGATCATGAAGATATGGTGTGCATACATTGTTCCTTATACTTTTGAAGGAAAGGCGTCTACTTGGTATTTTATCTAAGTCAAGGTTCCATTAAAATTTGGAATGAATTTGAAACTTATTTTACAAAGAAGTTTGGAAAATATAAAACCCCATTAGTACTGGTTTTAGAATTATCTAAAGTAAAAATAGATTCTAAAGAAAAACTTAAAGATTTTAATCAAAGGTTCCTGATACTTCTAAACCAACTGAGGATGTATCCATCAAATTCTACATTTCATCTCTACTTATCTCCATGGCTATGTTTGTTAAGAGAGATGAGAAAGGTACCCTAGAAGATACATTTCAAGAGGAAATAAATGTGGAGAAAGACATGCTCAGTTCAAAAGGAAATCTCGGGCTTAACATTGACCAAAGCACATCCTCAAATACCAAGAAGAAAATTTCCCCAACAAAATCCCTTGCTGAGAAAAAGGACCAAGATTCCATCGATATGGAAATCTTACATAGGTTTGTAAAGAAACTCACAAATGGTATTTTATGAAAAGGAATGTTGGAGAAGGTACATCTACCATAAATTTTTTCAAAACTCCCTTAAAAAAGAACACCCCTCCCACAAATAAGACTACTCCAGCTAGTGAGGGGATTAATATGAAATATTTCATCAATATGTTCAAATCTTTGGCCTCTGGTGGTGAAGTTTCTTTATATGGAAAAGATGAAGAAGAAGGGGAAGAGGAAACAAAAAAATATCAATATAGGGATGCATAAGGAACCTCTGAACATGAAGTTAATTCATTTTGGTATGTTTCTTGTAATTTATTGGGAGAAGATGAAGAGGATGACACTGAAGAAGTTCATTTATCTTTGAATGCTTACAACACTAGGATCAAAGGATTACCTACAACCTAAAATTTTCCATCCACTTMTGAGACTGGGAAAAAATCATCAACTACTCAAAAACATACTTCCAACACAACAAATCCYGCATCTTCCTTTGTTTTGAATAACCTAGAGTATGACTTTGTGGAAGACTTGAAGAAAACTAAAGTTGATATTTCTTTKTTTGAGCTCTTGAAGTTACCACAAATATGAGAAAATTTTCTTAAGACTCTGTAGGGATCATCTTCAAGTAAAATAAAAGATATTAATGTGGGAGGAAGMAAAATAAATGGMAAAGTTGTCCAAAGTGTAGATTCTAGGAAKAAATACACTAAGAAGTAATATGGTGTTAATTCTTCCCTAATTGACAAGAGTTCATAATTGAATACTCCCCCTTTCCTCTTGACCTTTGAATTTTTTAATAGAAATKTACAAAATTGTATGGTTGATTCAGGTGCCTCATCCAATGTTATTCCTTATACATTATKTCAAAAATTGAATGCTAAACCATAAAAAAGTGACATTTATATTGTACAATTGGATAGGTTAATTGTCAAAGTTATAGGCGAGCTCAATAATGTCTTAATAATATTTTCCTCTAACCCAAAAGTCCAAAAAATCATTGACATTATTGTAGTGGATAGAAGCATATGACCTAGTCTTAAGCATAGAGTGGTAAAATACATTAAATGATTACTTTACTACTGACTGGTCACATTTGTGGTTACCTAACAATGGAAAACTAAATAATATTAGGGTAGATCGGGAAATATGTATGAAGCATATTGTCACTGATATTAATGACCCTAGTGAGCCAATGATGTTCAATCATTCAATTTTGGCGAACTATAGCATAAACACTTTCTTTGGAGATTTTACTATTGATCTATCTTCACATGAGGAATCAAACAAACAATCTAAAATATTTCACTGTACTCATATTGCTGAGCCTAATTGTATGATAGTAGATATGAAATATTCTAACTTAGATGTACATACTAATCCAAATGTAAAGACTGAATTGAATGTAGGTACTAATTCATACGTAAATGCTAATATTTGGAATTTGTTCTTTGATGGATCCAAGTCTAAWGAGGGTGTCGTTGTTGGTTGCATTCTCAAAGATMCTAAAGGTAAAAAAATATTGATATCTTGCAGAGTTAAATTCAAATGCACAAATAAAATTGTTGAATATGAAGCTTTGATTCAGGGGTTAAGAAAGGTAGTTGAYATGCAGGTCAAATTATCAATTTTTTTTGGTGACTCTAGGATAAAATTGTCATTAGATAGGTACATAATACTATTCATTACATTTATGGTCATATTAAATATCACCAACAAGAGTTATGGTATTTAATCAAGAAATTTAATGCTTTTAACATTTATCCTATTCCTCATTCTTTGAAAAAAGAAAACTAAAGCTAAATATCTGGATAAGATTGCCATAAAAATGTTATCACTTAACTCTGCAAAATATTCTTTATCATTCATGAAATCTAAACCATAAACAAACAAGATCACACACATTGCCAAACATAGGTCATAAACCTTTAGAAACAAGTTGTTCAAAGATGTGATTCAGTTTTGAATCATGTTGCCTTCAATAAGACCCTGTTGTCATCAAGATGGTTTAGCTTTCTAGTAAACTCAGAATGAATGAAGAAAATAATTATCTCACAAGTATAGAGCATACCTTATATCAAAATTTCTCCTTTTGTCTCTTCTTTTGATTGAGATTTTATTATTTCCCAATAAGTTATGGTAGTTCAACTACCTTTCTTTTGTTAAGCCTAATTAGCTTAAGTAATTAGTTGAGACAAATAGATAATAACATATAAATAAGGGTCTATTTAAATAATAACTAAATAGGTGGGACCCCTTGTCACTCCAATTTTTTGTTTCTTTAATAATCATCAAAACATGAAATATAATACCCCAAAAATTTAACTCAAATATCCTCCTTGTAACTCCCATCCTCATATTAATAGTCAAATATTTTAATATCAAAATAAAACATGACTATATCCAAAATTAAAATCATATCCATGTTGTCCAATTTTTTTTTGTCTAAATGTGTATTTGTTGTACAAACATACTTTCATACCAATCAAAACTCTCCTCAAAAGAAAATAGCATTAACAATATTAAAAACCATATTTGTTATGAGATGCAGTTTGCCTCTTTTCACTAATTATCTCTTTTGATCTTTCTGTTGTCTTTCCTTCTGTAGCAACGTTAGTTTGATTGGAACCTTGAGGATGGATTTCATTGATGACATGGGAGAAATTTTCCTTGAGGTGGCGATGAGAGGAAACTCATTCAGAGGAATTGGCCACTTTTTTCCCTTTATCAATCTTTGGTTCGAGCATGGTAGTTTTGAGGCTTTTTCTTTCATGTGAAGAATGGGCCGGTGAAGCAATGTGATTATCTTGAGAATTTGGGTTGAATGACAGTGGAGGAGAGGGAAATGGAAATGATAATGTAGGCCAACCATTATGATATGCAACAGGTTGATGGATGATCTCTTTCCAGCCATCATTTGTAGGTGGTTCTGGATGCATAAAAACATGAGGGGGGACATGGATACCAGAGAAAGTTTGGTGTGTCTAGAAAGGAGGCCTCTCAGGCCTAGGTTGCAAAATTCCTTGGCCAACTAGATTAAATAACCCAACTTGGAAAAGTTGATTTAGTTCTTGCAGATCAACGTCAAAACGTATGAAAATTGTGGCCTTCTATGGCCTCTTTGCCAATTATTTCCTCTATCTCTGTTTGCACCTCTTCCATTGTTTCCCATGCTAAATAAACTCATCCTGAAGCAATATTCCGATCATAATATGAATTTTTTTATCAATCGATTCACTAATACTCTACCTAAATAAAATGAAGATGTTGGCTCTATAGTTCACAACATAAGCATATGCAATCCATCCATTGGCACAACTTCACCAAATCCAATTTAATAATTAACTGCAATTGAACAGGGAATGATAGGGTCATCGAGAATATGAGGGGGTTTATAATGAATGAAAAATGGTAGCAAGGACGGGATCAACAATGAATATTGTTCAAGCAAATGTAGAGTCCTTTTCTTCCAAAAACAATATCTCCAGGTCAGAATTTCCAACCCATAATCATTATCCAATCCTCTTTAATATTTTTTCTTTAAAAATAATATTCAAGCTAACAAAACAAGGGATGGATAAAATGCTATTGGGAAGGTGGTGGGTGTATAATGAGCAAAAAATGAGACAATGAACGAGAATAATAGAGATTACTATTTTGTTACAAGAATAGTTCATTGACATTAAAATCAACATTTCCATTATCCAACAACAATCATTTGAATATCCATAAAATTATTTGAATATCCATTGTTTACCATGCACATTTATTTCCAAAACTCCCACCAAATTCTATTTSTGCCATAACATTCTTTTTAAGATTCAACACACRGAATCCATAACAATTCYTTTTAAGCAACAATATTTCTAAAAATTTAGAAACAAGTTGTTCAAAGATGCGATTCAGTTTTGAATCATGTTGCCTTCAATAAGACCCTGTTGTCATCAATATGGTTTACCTTTCTAGTAAACTCAGAATGAATGAAGAAAATAATTATCTCACAAGTATAGWGCAKACCTTATATCATAMGTTCTTCTTTTGTTCTCTCTCCCTTTGTCTCTTCTTTTGATTGAGCTTTTATTCTTTCCCAATAAGTTATGGTAGTTCAACTACCTTTMTTTTGTTAAGCTTAATTAGCTTAACTAATTAGTTGAGAAAAAATAGATAATAATATATAAATAAGGGTCTATTTAAATAATAACTAAATAAGTGGGACCCCTTGTCACTCCAATTTTTGTTTCTTTAATAATCATCAAAGCATGAAATATAATACCCCAAAAATTTAACTCAAATATCTGCCTTGTAACTCCCATCCTCATATTAATAGTCAAATATTTTAATATCAAAATAAAACATGACTATATCCAAAATTAAAATCATATCCATGTTGTCCAAAAGCATAACTGTCTAAATGTTTATTTGTTGTCCAAACATACTTTCATACCAATAAAATTTTTCCTCAAAAGAAAATAGCTCATTAGCCCCATTAAAAACCACATTTTCTATGAGAGGCATTTTACGTCTTTTCAATACTGCTCTCTTTTGATATTTTTGTTGTCTTGCCTTCTGTAGCAACCTTAGGTTGATTGGAACCTTGAGGATGGATTTCGCTGATGACATGGGAGCAATGGTTGTTGAGGTGGAGATGAGAGGACATTGATTCAGAGGAATTTTCGGAAGAGTTAGGGGAATTGGACACTTTTTTTCCCTTTATCAATCTCTGGTTCAAGCATGGTAGTCTTGATCCTTTTGCTTGCATGTGAAGACTTGGTTGGTGAAGAAATGTGATCAACTTGGGAATTTGGGTTGAATGGCAGTGGATGAGAGGGAAATGGAAACGATACTATAGGCCAACCATTATGATGTGCAACAATTTGATGGACGATCTCTTGCTAACCATCATTTGAAGGTGGTTTTGGCTGCATAGCAACATGAGGGGGGAAAATAATACCATAGAAATTTTGGTGTGGCTGGAAAGGAGGCCTCTCAGGCCTAGGTTGCAGAATTCCTTGGCCAACTAGATTAAAAAACCCATCTTGGAAAAGTTGATTTAGTTCTTGCAGATCAACGTCAAAATGTATTGAAAATCGTGGCCTTCTATGGCCTCTTTGCCAATTGTTTCCTCTACCTCTGTTTTCACCTCTGCCATTGCTGCCCCTGCTAAAGAAACTCATCTTGAAGCAATATTCCAATCAAAATATGGAATTTTTTTATCAATCCATTCATTGATACTCTACCTAAGTAAAATGAATATGTTGGCTCTATAATTCGCAACAGAAGCATATGCAATCCATCCATTGACACAACTTCACCAAATCCAATTTAATAATTAACTGCAATTGAACATGGAATGATAGAGTCATCTAGAATATGAGGGTGTTTATAGTAAATGAAAAATGGTAGCATGGATGTGAATCAACAATGAATATTGTTCAAGCAAACACATAGTACTTTTATTCCAAAAACAATATCTCCATGTCACAATTTCCAACCTAGAATAATTATCCAATCCTCTTTAATCTTTTTACTTTAAAAATGATATTGAAGATAACAAAACATGGGATGTATACAATGTTATTGGGAAGGTGGTGGGCGTATAATGAGCGAAAAATGAGACAATGAACATGAATAATAGCGATTATTGTTCTGTTACAAGAATTATTCATTGAATTTAAAATCAACATTTCCATTATCCATCAACAATCATTTAAATATCCACAAAATTATTTGAATATCCATTGTTTATCGTGCACATTTATTTCCAAAACTCCCACCAAATTCTGTTTGTGCCATAACATTATGTTTACGCTTCAACCCACATAATCCATAACAACTGTTTTTAATCTACACTATCCAGGATATGGCGATATTTTATTTAAACTGCCCAATACCAATCTCCAAGAAAATGACAGGGTTATCGAATTATGAAAACTCCATTTTTTCTTTTAAAACCATATATATTCTTTAAACTGGTAAAGTGTTCTGCATGAAATTGTTGACAAAATGATTTTACTAAGTTAAAACCAAGACCAAAATATCTCAATTCGACACGAGAGGAAACCAATCGGAAAACCCTTCGACTATACATCACATACAATTTACATTACAACCCCAAATATCAGCTGCCAAAACAAATCGAGGTGGAAACCCCATTGTGAACATGGTTATCATCAAACCCACATCAAATTCAAATTGATTAAATTCCCTCATGGGTAAAAAAAAACTGGCCATAGTTTTGTGGGTCGAATCCATTTTCCCACTCTTTGGTTAAAACACTAAACAATACTTTGAATCTGGGTTTATATTATTTACTTACCCACATTATTAGATGGGAAAAACAAGGTTTGGGACTGACAAATATGCATAAGCCTCAAGGTATGGCTGCATGTAAACCCAACATATTTTCTTCTTAGAGTGACTGTAAGATAATACACAGAGCTCCATCACCCTTTTAAATAGTGGAAAGGATGATACAAAAGGGACACGAGACTTCAAAAGTGTGGATATGCAGTGAGAATACAACACAATGATCATGAAACCGACTGCTGTTTATCTTTTATGGAGGAAACCCTAAAAAATAATCATACGACATGAGTGAAACTGAACACGGTCTCCCATAGACATTTTCCAGCAGCCATAACAAAACGATACCACCTTTGCTACATGCGCCATATGACCAAAGACTTCATGTAGAATATAATGGAAAACCATAATTTCATTTGAAACACTTAAATTCCAATAGGAAGAAACCCAAATCAAAATGTGAGTCACATGACCATAATGCCCACAACAAATCCGTTGTAAACTTTGGAACACAAACACATTCCGTATGCAAACTCTAGGAGCCAACACAATAATTTTATCTGGAGCAGAGAGTAGTCAATGAATGAATAGGTAAAAGACCATACTTGTTAGAAGAATGATAGCAAATTAACATAGCATAATTTCTTTCACCAAAGGATGAGCATAATGGAGGTGATACTAGCCAGAGCAACCAAAACAAGCACGGATGGAATAATGAAGGTGGTGGCTTCTAGGTAGGGTAAGAACAACGTGCAGTAAATGCACATCGCTTCTCCTCTTTCCATATTAAATTCCATCAACCACATCCAACTACGGAGAGAACTTAACCTCCAAGACTTGTTCCATAAATAATATCAACCATCGAATCATCCAAAATAACACATCATTTCCATGTTCAAACTTGAATTGGGCTCCCTCATGGATTTTTACAACTATTATATTCCCATTTAACACCAAACATCAAAATAATATGTTGCACATACCCTGCTAGTGGAGAATTGCCAATCAACCTAATACTCGTTTGCCCATATATGCAAATGTATTATGAGTTAGTATGAGACCATATTTGGAGTAGTATATCAAAATCTAGTGTAGCAAGAGGAAACTAATATGTTTAATAAAATAAACATTTCCTCCATTTTGAAATCAATTTGCTTAGCACCCTTAACAACCATTAGTTGCACATGGAAATAGGTTAGGATTTCCACTCTTATTCTCAAACTGTGAATCTTTCTCATAATGTAATTATGAGCGCGATAAGAGGAGCAATTTCTATCATTGTTTTTATCAAGGGGTCCCACCTATCTAGTATCATTTAAAAAATATATAGGTAATAATGCATTGCAACCCATTTGCAGGCATGAACTTTATGTTGCGATTTTTTTAGGCATCAACAGTGAGAAAATGTAGGACTAACAATTCATCTATGCATTATGAGGTGATTAACTGGGGAACTAATAAGATTCCACGAACTGTCAACCTCAAGACCAATTTCTCTCCTGCAAAAAAACATTCCTTTATCAGGATACTTAGATAATACAAAGACATATTCACTTGGACATATGATGATCTTAAAATTTTTGATACAAACATGATCCAACATGTAATACCAATGAAGCCTGACAGAAATGCCTTTCGACAGAAATTGAGGAAAATGCATCCCAATGTAGAACCTCTAGTGAAAGGGAAATTGAACAAGTTACTGGATGCTAAGATTATTTTCCCTATAATACATACACAATGGATAGCCAATCTATTCCCTCTGAGGAATCATAACGGGGATATTAGACTGTGTGTAGATTTCATAAATGAATAGAGACTCTGAAAATGAGAACTATCTTGTTCTTCCTATGGAGAAGATTCTACAATGTGTTTCTAGGTATGAGATGATATCACTCTTATATGGTTTCTTAGGATACAACCAAGTCTTAGTTTCCCATGATGATCAACTGAATACTACCTTCATAACTAAATGGGGAACATATGCCTATAGGGAAATTCCTTTTGGACTAATAAATGTAGGTTCCACTTTTCAAAGAGCTATGGACATAGAATTCATAAGATTGATTGGTAACTCTATTGTAGTATACTTAGATTATTTTACTATGTTTTCAAAGAATAGAAAAGTCTGTTTCCATCATCTCAGGAAAAGTTTTGACAGATGCAGAAGGTATGGCATTTCTCTTAACCCTAGAAAGTCTATTTTTGCAGTAGATGAAGGAAAAATTATAGGGTTTTTGGTATCCAAGTCGGGGATAATGATTGAGAAATAAATAACATAGGCCAGTTAAAATATTTCCTATACACATAATAAAAAATCGATGCAATATTTCCTTGGCAAGATCAATTTTGTGCATAGTTTGTTCCAAATTTCTATGAAACTATAAATTCTTTGTAGGAAATGATCAAGAATAATGTTGAGTTCAAAGAAAAAGGATCCTTCATCAAGATTAGGGAAGAAATAGAAAAATCACCAGCTTTATTGACACTTGATTTTAATAAATATTTTATCTTATATACATTCACTTCTAACATTGCATTTGCATCCATTCTCACTGAGAAAAATGATAAAGGAAATGAATTTCCAATTGCATTCATGAGTTGAAGATTACAGGGGGCAGATCCAAACTATCCTGATGTAGAGAAACATTCATATGTTGTCTTTAAAGTAGCGAAGTACTTTAGTCCTTACCTTTTGAAATTCAGAACCAAAGTGGTAGTGCCTTACTCTGCAGTTAAAAATCTATTGGTGCAAAAGGATTTGGGAGAGAAACTGTTAGAAAAATAGGATCGCGGAGCAATAAAATAAAAACAAATGCGGAAATAAAACACAAAAGATACACAATACAATAGATACACATATATACACGGTTCACCCAATGTGGGCTACGCCCAACAAATAAATTGTCAGGTCCTTCCTTTTTATTATCCAACAAATGAAAGGATAGATTACCAGACAGTGGAGGTAGGAATTATTGGGTATTTATTTGTTGGAAATAAGAAAAATCGTCCTAAATTCCCTGTCAGGGTAGGAGGGATTACCCTCCTAAATGTTTCACATGCAAGAAAAGAAGCAATTTCTTTGAAGGAACTAATCCTATGTACGTGAGTGGAAAATAAACATGACCCTAGAGAGGTGTTATTGAACCATTTTAGGACCTTGGGGATGATATTCCCATTCAAACATGATCATAATGAAGAATGTGTCCTCTTCCAAGGGGTTAAGTCTTTTGAATAAGTACTAGCCCACCTCCAACATAATCAACAACAGGAAAGACTCCAGGTTGAACAAGAGAAAAGGAAAATATTTCTTCAAGAACAAAAGGAGAAAATGATAGCCAGTAGGCAAGAAGAAGAAGAGAACAAAAAATATGAACAACAACAAAAGGAATAAGAAAGAGAGAAAAAAGATATAGAATTGGAGGAGTAGTTGAAAAGGGAACACCAACAAAAAGAAGAAGTGTTAAAAAATAAGTAAGATGAGGCTATACACAAAGCTACAACAAAGAAAAATAAAGTAGAGGAAGAGAAAAAAAAGAAATAAAAGGAGGCTATACATAAGGCCAAAGAACAAAGTAAAGCTGAGGAAATAGCCTGCTAAATTGCAGAAGAGGAAAGATGAAAGAAGGAAGAAGAGATAGAAAACAAAGGAGAGGTAGGGAAGAAGAGGAAAGAAGAGGAAGAAACAAATATGAGGGAAGACGAAGTAGTTGAAGATAAGAGGCTTATATTGAAGAAGTTGGAATAAGATAAGGATAAAGGCTCCTATACAAACACATCAAAGAGGATTTCATTGCTTGGTTCTCCCATAAACCATGGTACCCCAATCAATACAATATCACCCGGTTTCTCCTACTCCTCATTACAATTGATGGAATTTGATGATGTTGTGTTACCATTAGGAGATTATTATTTTATCAATTCTAAAAGAGGGATCACCAAGATATCAACAAAGAAACAAATAATAAAGGGAATTCCTATTCAGGAGACACCCAAGTGATCGATTGTCTGGAACCTAACCAAAAACGACAATAAGAAAGAAGTAGAAGATACATCGTATACATTAAGTGCATTTTCAAGATCCAATATGTTAGGATATTTAGACACTTAGGAGTTAGTTAAGATCAACTTGTTCTAATGTGTCATTAGGATAAAACGTGTTTCTTTAGTATGTATTTGTAGTTAGGTAATCTAAAGATCATTATATGTTCCCGATATAGAGTGATCCGATGACTCATATTCTCCTCGACCTTAACGACTATAATGATATGTGGCTTAACACCTGATTGGTCCATGATCTCTATTTAAATAGTGGAGGGTCATTGGTAGATCACTGATTGTGAGAATCTCTTTGTACTCTTGTTGATTTTTGAATATGTTAAGAACGAAACAACAACCTCACGAGGATATGAACCCCCCTGCATTTTTATAGAGGTGGTACTCCTCTTCTAGTTTTTCTAAAATATTTTCTTTGAATTTTTTGGGACAATATATATATATATATATATAAATGGGAGAGTGTTATATATCAAAATCCAAAAATATTTATTGCTCAACTAAGTTAAAAAATGATGAATATATATACCAAAAGTTCATGAGAAAAGGACCAGGAACCTTCACCCATGAAGTGTAAAATTGACATAAATAATATATACAAATAATATATATATTTTAATAAATAGAAAAACAAATCTTACATCCATCACATTCATAAAATATTTTTGATCACATTTATAGGAAGAAAATTAGATGACCCATATATCAGAGAACCTTAAAAGAGTTCTTCATTATAATCAAAATAAGATTTTGATGAGTCAATTTCAAATATCTTATCCTCAAATACTTAGAGTTAAAAGATACAGTAAAAATTAACCCCAAATTGGTTCTCTGGGATTTTATAAAAAATGATAAAGTCTTTACAGTCTTATGCAAAATTAATGCATTTGTCCAAAAGGTCTAGGATTGGGGCTCCTGTGGGGCCATAAAAAAAGAAAAAAAGAAGAGAATGGAGTTGTTGAATCAAAGCAAGAGAAATGATGGACCTGGAAAGAAAATGAAATAAAAGATAAAAAATCACTTATGTTCTTTAGGTAAAGAATAAACGTAACTGGATGATTCCTGATCTAGAAAGAGAAAAAGTTTGGGATAAGTGTGATATTTATAATTACTGTGAAGAATCTCTTTGTGTTCATTTGCTTGTTGATGCACCTTTAATATCTTTATTTGTTGCGGTTATATGACCGATATCAACTACTTATGTTGGACTCGATAATCTTGATTAAAACCCTTTTTAACCATTCTTCAATATATTGTTTCAAAGGAGCAACAATCAACTCTTGTTTGAATTTAATTTTGAACAATTCATTTTCATATTCTCTATATTCAATTGAAAGATTTTGAAATGTAGTTTCAATATCCTCATTTTTATTGGCATATTTAACAAGACAATTATCAATATCATCTTAAGTATATTCAATCATACTATTGAACTTCTCTGCTGACAATTTCTTTAATGTTTCCACACTTTCTCTGAACTGATCTCTTGTTTGAAGCATTGAGTTTGAGATTAGATTTGGATCTTCTAATTTAGTATTGTTTCCTACAAGATCTAATCCAGCCAATTTAGAATAAGATTCAACCTTTTTGGATGTTAAGTCATTGAGCTCATTTGATAACTCCCTTAATACATTAATTATTTGAATCCAACATGCCTTTAGTTGTTTTATATGATCTTGAGAAGGTAAATATTCTTTTTTTTATTTCATATTCAGTCATTGCTGAGACCTTCATAATGAATGTGGCAAGTCCATCCTTGAAAAATCCTTCATCATTTTCAATGTTAACTTTCAAATATTCTTTGGTATTTTGAATCTTGGAACCAAGAGAAACAAAGCTACTTTCTAGATTCCATGTATTTCAAATAAGAGACACTATTTTCTTAATATTTTGTTCAACATAACGTCTAGTTGCAACAAGTAAGCTTGAAGTCCTTTTTAATCTTATGCTTGACTATGTAGTTTTCTCAAAATTCTTTCCAGGTTGAATTGTTGCAATAGGGGTGGATATTATTGGTGGAGACATTAAAATATACTCTAATTATTGTATCCTTTCTTTAAGTCTGACATGCTTAGCTTCCATATCATCTATTGAAACACCCAGAGCATCTCCTGTAACCTTATGAATATTAACGATTCCATATGGAAGCATTTTATTAAGGTTAAATGTAGAACACATTTTTCCCTTTTTATTTTTTGAAAGGGTTATTTCAAAAATCAATTTTCTTGAGTCTTTATCAAATAAAGCGTTATGCACGAAAATGAATCTTCTTCTGAAAACTCTTCATCTTGCATAGAGAGTTTGACCACATGCTGTATATTTTCCTGTACTTGTTCTTAATCATCAGGGAATTGGACATTTTCTATATCAACTTCTAAATCCATGTCTTCGAGATGGATGTTTCTCTCAGGTATGTGCTCTTCAATTTATTGCTGAGAATTAGTCCTCTTTATTTTTAGTTGCAATTTATGATATTTTTCCAATTTTCCCCAGGGAGGTTTTTATCATCTCCATCATCTAAATTATTCATTGAAGACTTTTTCTACTAAGATGTTGTAGGCTGAGGGTTCTTTTTGGATAGGATTCTCTTTTGGGAAATAATAGGAGACTGAGCATTCTTTTCATTAGAGGGGTTTCCTTTCTTCTTATATTGGTATGTGATACTTATGATGGTTTTAATATCACCTGCTTTCCTTTCAATAAATTCAACCGGAGGATCATGGTTGTTGTAACATCCCGCAATGGTTCATTGAGCGAACTTATTCTTTTAGGACACTTGCTCACAAGTGATCCGGATTATTATGCTATTAAAACATTTGATTTTGATTATGAGGCGTTATGGGTTGTTGACATGGTTTAACTGCATTGACATAGACAGGTGCTATTGACTTGGTTGTACTGAGTGTGCAGGATTTTGGACCTCGAGGATGCAGAGGCATCGATGGAACCCCTTGGACTTCGGATCGAGTTAGGGAGTGTACCATTGGGGTTTGATTGTTTTACTGTGATATTAGTGCATCTGATTAGATGATATGATATGGATATATTCTGACATGATTTGTTGATGATGCAGGCTGGCGATAGCTTGCCGACTAGAATCACATGTGGAGTAAAGGGGTCACGCACAACTACCGGAGATGTTGAGGGAGAGGTGTGGACAACAGCCCTGCCACAGCCTACTAGCACCCCCGTCGTGGATCGAACTGTAGGTTAATGTTTACCTAGTTCGAGAGGACCCACGATGCCATGAGGGAAGACTGCGACAGTCGCTCACGATGATTCTAAGGGGCGCGCAATAAGGCAGGGGCCTTATTTCTTAGAGACCCTTAGTCTCCCACAAGTTCACCTGGCGGAGTATTGAATCCAGGGGTTTTTGATGTCTACCAAGTCAGTCAAGAGGCGAGTGGAACCCTTGGAGCACATGGTGCATCCTGAAGGGCATGTCGTGCAAGCAAAATTGAAAGAGGTGAGTGGCACCCTTGGAGCATGTAGTGCGTCCTGAAGGGCATGTCGCGCAAGGGAACAAATGAGGTGAGTGGCACCCTTGGAGCACCTAGTGCGTCCTGAAGGGAACGTCACGTTGTTTTGATAAATGAATGAACCTAGACGACCTTAAGATGAACAATGTGATAAGAATTTAAAAAAAAAACATTTTCCCTAATAAAATGTCTCCCATCATGAAAATTAAGGTCTAGGTCTAAATTATGCTATTGGTAAAATTTTTATCCTTTTTATTAAAAAAAAAATTGTTGGAATAAAATTTAAAAAGGGAATTAATTGTTTTATTATTTTTATAATTTAAAATATATTAATCAAATGAGAAAAGGGAAAAAGGGTTAATTTCCACACCTGCCTTTTTGAGTTCTAATTAAAAAGGGGAAAGAGGGAAAATCTTAAATATTAGGAAACTAGGAAAAGAGGTAAACATAAAAAGGGAAAAAGGGAACATAAGGGAAAAAGCGGAAAGTCAAACTTAGTAAAGAATCTACCATTTAAGAGATTTCTAATTTAAACTAAACTAACAATTTAATAGTGGGGAAAGTCATTAAAACCTGTAAGAGAATTTGGGGACACCTAGGAGTAATTCTAGGAGTGACTCTAGGTGGGTGAGGGAAATAAGAGAATTTAAATTAATTAAAGAAATTAACTAATGGAGGAATGTAGGGGATGGGTAACACTTGTATGGAGAGGAATTTTTAGGAATTTATTTTTAAAACTTTAATTAAATGAGGTTTTAGGAAAGAAAGGGAGTTCAAAACTCTATATAATGAAGGAAGGATAAGGATGAAGGGGATCTTCTGTTTGTATAATGTTACGCTGAAGAAATATCTACTTGACTGACTTAACTTGTGGGAGTTGGGATACCTAGCTTGGTGAGGAGTGGTAGCTCGGCCTTGTGAGGCGAGATGGGAGCTAGCGGAAATTTCTGGATAGTGTGTGTGGCCCCTTTGCGTCTTGGGGGGCTAAGGGGGAATAAGAGCACCCCTAGCATTGGTTGGGAGGTACCAGTGAAGTCTCATCGGTCGGAAAGCGGTAGTTGCACAGAGCGTGCGGGACATCCACTCAGAGGGGCGATCAGACAATGATACACTTTCTTCATTTGTATGGTAGATTGTTGTAGGATTTATGATTTGGATCTGCATGTTTATGTTGGGTAGGTAAACTGGTTGTCTAGATTCATGACTAAATTTTTATGGCCTAGCTGATTGATTGATCGGTTTCCCATGACCTTCCTTTCCCCGCATGTCTTGACCACCTTGCTGCGTTGATTGTGACCTTCATGGTTGTTTAACCTTCGTCCCTAGCTCACCAGTCCTTGCCTGAGCAGTCGACCAGGAGCCTGATCTACGGTCGTCGCCTTAGCGTTAAAAGACCTATGGATCTCAACGCCCTACTTTTCTGTGCGAGGATGATGAGCAAATGATGTTCCTGCCATCCGTCTACCCCTTCTGATTGTTCTTGGTTGACTGATGGTCTTGCGCTTTCTTGTGATGGATTTTTCTGTGTTGGTTGATTCATGGCTGAGTGATTGGCCTTATGCTTCTTGGATTGATTTTCCTGCCTTGATTGATTCTCTTCTAAATGGTTACCCTCCATGTTTTCCCATGTGAATGTTTATCTCTGTAATAAAAACACTTATCTATGCATTTTCAGTTCTTGGTATTCTCGGTATCCTACCCACAAATCCACGCAATGAATCCCCTTAAATTTTATTGTTGACCACGATTTTATTCCTGGGCGTTTTTCTGGCATGCTACACATAAATTCCTGTATTGATGAGCATCATATCATTGTTAGACATAGAATTAAAAAGAGACAACGAAATTGGTATGAGAGTGATTTATATTATTCATTGACAGGGGTTTATTCTCTCATGTGGCTACGATTCTATTAGTAATATTTGACTGCAAACTTTTATAAGTAGGTCAACGATTTGTCACTATGCTGGATATCATTACTAAGTTCTGCGTTTTATAGCGATTTATACAACTAATAATCATTGATAGCTTTTATATTCAGTGTGTAGAGATATAGCTAGCGATTTAACATTGCGGACAGTAAACACTGTTGACAACGATCTTTTGGTTATATGGTGTATGACGATTTTCTTTTCACTGTTAATTTTATCACTTATTCTTAATTTATAGAATTAAAATTTGATCGAAGATAGCCTCCCTGTATTTGAATGATCCAATAGGACTCCATGGGTGGGCTTCGACACTTGGATAGTTGACCTGATGATGAAACTCAGGCGCGGCTTGATTAGAGTTAGAAATTGGGTTAAAAGACCCAATATATTTATTTTCGTGTAAAAAAAGCGGCTATGGTGGACTGGGGAGTGCTGGGGACGTGTGTGAAAGCTATTGCATTTGGTGAATGATGGGGAGTTGGGATGGGGACTGATAATAAAATGGTTTAAACCTTGCTATTGAATATATTTATCCCTCTGCATTTTCCATTTTACACCGAATTTCCATAACCTTGAGGCAACTTTTAACCACTGGATGAATGCGCTTCCTTATGGAACACTCAACACCAATTTTATCTGGAGGTGGCAGCGAATTAGCCTCTGAACCTTCGCATCCTTTGCTAGCCTGAACATTAAATGCTTGAGAAGATAAGTTACCTTGGATATGAATTTTTATATTAAGGGACAACAACTAAACCGCTTGAGGTCATATATGACAGCTAAATCTCCTGGCGATTTTAGGAAGGTTTAGCGACCTTTTGCCTGCGTTTTCTCCATTTTTCACAACGAACCCATAGTGCTCTACCTACAAATATTGGGTAGCGATCATTCAACGACTGTAATACTTCTGACAGGAGCGTATCCCAGCCATACAATAATTACATGCAACAACTTTAATCAGACTACGTTACCCCAATTAATGTGCCTGCAACTGATTAATTAAACCACGACAATATTGGAAGACTGCTTTAATAGTAAACGTGTGTTTAATCTCATTGCAATATTAAGCTATGTTGCTTACTTAGTATAAGATACCTGCAACGTTTCTAGTTTAAAGGATTGCGTCTAGTATTTACTATTCATAGCTTCTTCAACAGATTTTCCTTTTGAATTTTCCCAGTCTTTTTAGTGCCTGTTAAATCTATTTCTGTTCTTTGAGTTTTTCTTCTTTTTGCTTTACCTTATAAATCAACCAGAGTGAGAAATTGGAAGACTGCATAAAACTGATCTTTTCTTGAAAGAAAGATTTAACCTCTCACAGTTTTGTAATGGAGACTTTCTGTTCATTTTTAACAATTTTGTACAATGTGGAATTTCTCTTTCCCTCTAATACAATACTGTGCAAAATCGCAAAAAAATATTGTAGAAGTATAATGAAAGCATCAAATCTGCATCCCACTAGTTAAAATCTTCAGCATAATCGAGGACCTTTATCAAATTTATCAAAGGTGTTAGTTAGGAGCCCATTGTTAGTTAGGAGCCCACTTCACGCACACGGGTCACACTTTAAAATTCCAGAGGGTTACCATGTTCGTCACAAAAAAATTCCACTGTTGTGCACTTAGGAGCTAAGCATTAGCTTTTAATAGGCCCTGATGGATCTACTGTGTTGTTGTGAAGGCTCCCTTCCCATGTTATTATGTGCCATCATAGAAGCTGGGTAAAAATCCCTTGGGATTTTGTCTTTTGTTGTTCTCTGATAAATAGAGTGGCGAACTATGGAGAACAAGGATGAATGGCTTATATGCATCTTTGTTTTTATTTTTTCTGAGAAAGGATTAGGTTTGGGACTCCTTTTTGGAAGATATGAGATAGTGGGGAGACAGGTGAGATGCCCTACATGAGGTGATGTTCCGCTGTTGCATTGACATAGAATTTGCTTTTTGACATGACCCTCTTTGTTAATTTGTCTTTTTGAAACACTGTTCAGTAGATTTGGCTGGTTGAGAGAGAGACCTCAAGGATTTACCAGTCGTCCCACCACAACCCTAACTGTCCATGGCTCATAGTTTTCCCTCAGCTGAAGTACAACAATTTTTGCAGTGAATTTGTAAGTTGAGGTTGGTTGGAGAACAACCTATAATCATTTTGTCTCAGTAGCAACTCAATTTTCTCCAGGTGGATGTTGAGTCTCACTACTGTGGAATTGCCTTTATGTTTATTTCGTTCATATGTTAACTTCATCAATTTTGTTCCCTGTATTATGTGTGCCTAAACTTTCTCTTTGCTTGGTTTCATCATCAGTTGCGTGGTTCAAATGTTGTCATCGTTACCTTCCTCCTAAAAACAATTTTTTTTTTACACTATCTGCTTCGCTTGTAGTCGTAACGATGGGGTACTCTACATAAGAAAGGTGGGGAGGGTGCAACACTAGGACTTCTCGGGAGGTCACCCATACCATTACTACTCTAGCCCAAGCGCTCTTAACTACGGAGTTCTGATGGGATCCAGTGCATTAACGTTGGTATGTGATACTTATGATGATATTTTTCCAATTTTCCCCGGGGAGGGTTTTTATTATCTCCATCATCTGAATTATTCATTGAATACTTTTTCTACTAAAATGTTGTAGGCTGAGGGTTCTTTTTGGATAGGATTCTCTTTTGGGAAATAATAGGAGATTGAGCATTCTTTTCATTAGAGGGTTTTCCTTTCTTTTTTATATTGGTATGTGATACTTATGATGGTTTTAATATCACCTTCTTTCCTTTCAATAGATTCAACCGGAGGATCATGGTTGTCTCCTTCTTCTTCTCCAAAAATGAAAGTATTAATAAGTGTATTATTGAATCCAAATGATACCATGTGATCATGAAAAATATGATTAGGGTCAAAATCCTTAATCTCTTTTGCAAATTTCATTTTATATTGATCAAATTGTGTATCATATTCATCAATTTTAGTAGTTCCTCTTAGAAATATTTCGCCGACCTTCCAAGGTAGTGGGGTAAACTGCTTCTTATTTTTCTCATAGAATAAATGAAACCAAGACTTGTATTGTCTTGCTACTTCAAAAAAAAAAATCTATATAGAACATTGTAAGGAAGATAAAGGGGTTTTCATGAGAGAAATAAATCCTTATAATATTGTATTTTTCCATCTCTTCTACAATCCCCTTCTTATTCAGAAAAGTTAATGCTTCCCGTGACAGTCTATATGTATTTCCTCCAAACACCAACTTCTTACAAACAAACATGAATTTATTATATACTTCATAAAAGTAGTGAACAACCTTTTTCCTCCATAGGGCTTAATACCACATTGTGACAGGGTCAACATTACAATTTACCCTTTTCCCTATATTCAATCCCTTGAATATATGACAATAAGTAATATAAAATATCAAGTAGGAGGCCATGTATAACTTCTTAGTGTCTTTAAAATTTGACAGTGGCGAATAAATTTCAGTAGAGATATTTTTTCCCCAATAAATAATCGTTTGTTCATGGACTGTAAAATATAAGATATAAAGAGCCAACCATGGAATGGTTTCCATAGACTCTTGTCTTGTAATTCTAGTAAAAATCCATGATACTTATCGATAGGTATTTTTCAATGAACTGACCCAAATTCTGGATATATCCTCTGGCATTATTGAAGGATCTTCTAAGTATTCTTGCAGAATATTTAATCCATTGTTCTTCTCCTTGAGTAAACTTTTAGCTTTGTCTCCTTTGAATGCAATAGTCAACTATGGTAATTTTAACATTTTCTAGAAATTTGAAGGCGCTAAAGAGACATGGGATCCATTGTGTAGAAGAATTTCCCTTCGATTTTGAATAAACTTGTCGATGCACTAGGAGACTATGTCTTTGCAATTGAAAACTTCGGGAATATATCCAACTAGAGAAATACCTAATTTCCATGTCTTATTTTCATTTCTTTCTGGTAGAGGAAATGATGTGCAATACAAGTAAGACCTTGACCCGAGAAAATTGTAGTCTTCTCATGCGAACAAGTTCAGTGTATCTCCACAAAATTACTTCTTTCTCATGGCCATTCTAGTGTAGTTGGCAAACTCTACATACAATACCTTAGAATATTGAAACATAATATTCTTCAGTAATATGACTTAAGTCCTTTTCAATGGAGAAGTTAATATAATTAATTTATATTACCTCGAGAAGTATGCAATCGATAACGAACTTTCCAGAATTCAATTAATATTTACTTTCTGTAGAAATAACATTAAATAGATCTTAAGAAATGTGAGTAGGGTAATGGATATAGAATAGCGAGGTGGAGGGAATGGAGGAAATGAGAGGATGATTCCACGATTATGGGAACCCACGAACCCGCGGTTTAAAGGATATGAAAAAGATTATATTTAAGGGCCATTATGAGGGTCACGAAAGTTTTGGTGTATTTTGGTGGTAGCACGATTTCCTTATAGGATAGTTTCACCAACGATTTCCTTGATCTTCATCTCATTATTCGACATACAAGCACGGGTCCTCCAACCATTGTTCTCTCATTATTCGACATTACAGCACGGTCCTCCAACCATTGTTGTAGGATAACTCAATCCATAAGCGCTTCCCGAGGGCTTCTGCACCAAGGACCACTTTGGAGTTCATCCATTTGTGCACCTTATTAATCAAGTGATAAGAAAATAATGAGCAAGGGTCCTCCAACCATTACTCTAGGATAACTCAATCCAAAGCCGCCTTCTCGTGAGAGGTATTTTCACCACAGGGGACTACTTTTGGAGTTCATCCATTTGTATACTTTATCAACTATGATAAGACACTAATGAGTCATCTATACATTTTTCCAACAATTCATCATATACCAATGAAACTACATAATGATCCATATCTTCATCATGTATCAATGATAACCCATTGATCCATATTCATCATAATGAATGACAACTTACTGATCCATCTTCATCTATGCATTCTCATCAAGGGAAAAACATATTGTGTATTATATCAATCATCAATCAATTCAATCCTTTGACATCAACTTCAATCACTTGACATCAATCAATCAAAACCATTGGAATCAATGACAGCATGATCCAACACTTCCCTTTGGCATTGATGTACTAACATTGATGTCAACACTAATTACTAATTATTGATGTCAACATGTAGATAAGGTATGTTCTACATCAATAGCGTCAATGTGACTATATCTCTCTATCAATAAACATCAATCACATATCAATGTGATTACTCTCCCCTTTGACATCAATGGTAAAGGGCCATTCTCACGTGTTCCCTCAGTTGAACTTCCCTTGAGTCAGCTTCCCTGCCTCAATTCCTTTGATCTTCCTTCCTCTGGACGACTTCCCCTTTGACAAGGGATATCACTCTGAAGTAATGTTAAATATACATCAAACATACTCCCTTTGTGACCATTGTTCCCCGGAATTATGCTCTTTGTGCTCTTTCTTCAAGTAGGGATCTTTTCTAGGTATGTATCTATAACATCTTCTCCTAGAATCATGGAAGAAGAATGACTCTCCCTAATGGTATGTATGTCTCCCCTATTTTTTTTGCAAGATGAACATTGTGCTGCCATATAACGATCATTGGACCCAAGCCTATGTATCAAACTCATAGTTGGGCATCATGAAGCAAAGATATGTCAACAATGAAATAAAGAATCAAGAGAAAATATCAATTCAAGTACATCCTGTATATAGTGCCTATCATGCATACCACCTATGTAAGACAATCCATGCATACCAACATTGGCAAAATGTGACAAAATATATTGGCCCAGTAGTATACCAATCATATGCCTTTATCAACAAGCCAACATGTGTGTATTCCACTAATATACAACTATGTGTATCCACTAATATACAACTATGTGTATCTACTAACATGCTAAATAATGTATCATATCACTCGTGATATGTTCCCATCATGAACCAAGTGCTACAATCATGTATCTCAAACAAATGCTAATTATTGTACTAATCAAGAAGTACCAATGGTGTAATATCATCAAACATATGCCATATATAAGTGTACCAAAACATGTACACCACCATGTACCAATACTACAAAATGATGAATCCTATATATGTATGCTAAATCATAAAAATATGTGCTAATCAAACTGCTAGTAGGCGCCTCTTCTAATGTACTAGAAAAGTACCAACCATGTATAAAATATAGATCAACAATGATGTACAATATGATCACATCATCAACTTCCTTACTCAACCATATAAGGGTCTCCCAATATGTAGTTTCCAAATTACATGAAAATGCATGCACTAGAGGAACAAATGGTATTTCCAATAATAATTTTATATATCAATGAAATAAATATGGATCTCAAATCCATGCCAACATCAATATCAATCCATGTATTTCCAAGGGTTAAAGTCATGCACTGAGATTTTACTTTTGTTATAATCCATAATAGATGAACATCACCTCACAGAATAAATAGAGTTTTAACTCCCAAATAAACAATGTCAATGTATCTCGTGAACAAAGTGTTATTAGGTAACAATCATCAAGTTTAATCTATGTGTATAGCCTTTCTCATGTTTTACCATATACTTGGTCTCAAGTTTATTAACAAATCAATGATAAATGTATTCAAGGTCATCCTTATATGTATGACATGACTGATAATTAATCAAGTTACCCAGTATTTCAATAGATGACTTACTAGACAGACACCTCCATTTTGATTCCTGTCAATAGCCTGCCTTCTTCTACCCACTTTTGATGTCCTTCTCCTAACTTGAGCTCCAAGCATCCATCTTTTTCAAATATGTCTCCTTCCTTACTTCATTCATTCTTTCAAATGCCATTTGAAGTTCTCATCATGGACTTCCTTCTTATGTTCCAACACTCATGGGATTTGTAGCCAAATACACTACAACTTTAGCATCTCATAGAGTTACAATCAACAATGTGGTCTACTTGATCACATCTCCAACCTCATGGTGTTATAAAATCTCCATTATATCTCCTTTCATATATATGTATTCCTAAAAATCTTTGGTAGACTATATCCATTATACAAACAATGACCATGAAAAAGATTTTCATACCTTTTATTTTGTGTCCCAAGAATAGCTTCTTAACATCTTCCTTGCTTTGTTCTTTTCTTGAATTTCGTCTCTCAGTAGATGGTTTTCAACATTGTCTCCTCTTTGATGGATTTAATTTCATGCTTCTTTGAGGTGCTTAGCCTGCATGTGCTACTCTTCTCCTCCTTTGTATCCAAGACCTGCATTTCATACATGGAGATATTTGATCTTTCTTCTATAAGATCTCCTCCAATATTAGTGAGCTATTCAAGAATTTTTTTGACTTCTCTACCTTCTAGTCAACAATTTCAGCTCTAGCTTACAACATGACTCTTCCTTTTCATTTATTTGATTCTTTCATAGTTCCCCATTCTTTTGGCTTCTTCCAATTTGGTCCTGAGATGGACAATAGTTCTACATTTTCTTTTCATTTAGTCTCAGGATTTCTTCTTCCTTTCTTCTAGTTGAGTCTTATTACTCTCTTTGAGAATGTCTTTTAACATCAAGATGTACCTTGAGTCCCTCCTAAGAAACTTTTAGTGTTCTCTCGAAGATAGTTGTAGTGTGTATAAAATGATCACTTCTATATCTTATATAAACCTCTCTCTCTCAATTCCTCTTTGAAGTTCTAATAGATTTTCTATTCTTTCCATGGGATAAATCTATCAACAAACTTTACAAAAACTGTTTGTAGATCATCTTCTTCACTTGAAGAGAAAATTCAACATCATCACATTTTGAATCAATGCAATTAAGAGTCTTTAGAGATTCTTTACCTATATTTGAAGTATCTTCAATATGTTCATTCTTGCCAAAATCAACATCATCACATGATTTTTTTCCCTTTAAAATCATCACATATCCAATCAGGAGTTAGAGATTCTTTCATCACCTTTGATAATGTTGACTGAGTGGTCTTCAACATCTTCTTTCTTTTTTGATATGTCTCCTCTAGCTTTTGTAGCCATAGATCCTTGGTGGAAGTGCATTGTCCCATGCTCTCTTTGATAGGGCTTGAAAGTCCACTAGAATGGTCTTGAGAGCCGTAATGTATCATTCTTCTTTCCTTCCTTGAGATGCAACTTGACCTTTTGTTCTTCAACTAACTCACCTTCAATGTCCTTCCAAATAGCTGCTCCCATTGTCTTCAAATACACTTCATCTCTATTCTCCAAGTAGAATAGTTTTCCCTCATCAAGGAGTGGTATTTCATCATCCATTTGTGTGTCTATGGATATCCTTCAATCTTGTTAAGGCTCAGAGAAGGCCCACTCGATACCAATTGTTGGACACACTCTTCTAGAGGGGTGAATGAGTGTGGGATCTTTTCCCAAAACTTCCTTCTTACATAACAAATCCTTAGTTAACATTCAAAAATTTGCTCTACACTTCATTGCTGTCATTTATAATCATTTAGATGTGAATACATAATGGAAACATATCATCAACAAATCATCTCCACAAGGAAATACAAATAACACAAGATGTATGTACATAATTGTTCTTATTATGGATTTCAATCCGGGTTTTTCAGCAACAATCAATAGAGTATAACTCTACAAGAGCACTAGATCTATATACAAGAATCATCTTACATTATCAACAAACCCAGATGAGGAAACAATCCTCAACAAATATCAATCATTCAACATACCAAGTGAATAAACCATGCACCAACCCGTACAAATAACCTCAGAATCAACTTGTACCATAAACAAGTGCATCCAACCATGTACCAAGTATATAACAATCATGTCACCACTCATCAACAACAATGACTCATCAATATGTACCAAATATCATCAACTATATTAATCCATGTATGTGCCAACTCATCAACTACTTGTCTCCAACCATGACTAGTTTTGGATTAGTCAACAACCCCAGTAACTTGAAATAATCATAACTTCGGTACCTGTAATGAATAAAGCTATGAAACTGATACACAATGTTCTTTAGTACTTTTTATACAATTCCTGTGTGGCACGTCTACTTGAACCTCCTTGCTAAAAGACGCGAGTAGAAAAAATGGCATACCTTGTCAATTCTCATGATTCTAGAGAGTGACCTTGTAGAGCATGTCCCACACAAAATATTTTATTAAAATTGATTTGAAACGTCATAAAAGAATACCATAGACTGTCCCTAACCAACACATTTTGTATCACTTAATTTGATCTATGAAGAGGTTATGACATTTTTACCCAAACCCCCTGTTTTAGACTAGTTTCGATCAATTCACAAACTCTATTTTCCATGGAGTGTAACTCCAAACTACAATGACCCACAACATGAATTTCTCTCATTTACCAAAGATACTGATATGTTTTCTCACTTGCATATAAATTTCATGGTATGAACCATTATAGAAAAAACGCTAGATAAAAATGGTGAGATGACCACAGAATAATATTGATACTTATAAAACATTATCAAAAGAATTTATGCTCCCTTGAATTTTGGTCTTCTTTTATTCACTTTCCTTATAATTTTGGATTAGATATCCTTTGGTTACTGTAGTCACCTATAGATATTCAATATTCCCAAGTGTTCCAGCACTGTACCTCAAGAAGCTCTCACAAGAAGCTCTCTATCAGTACTCCAAAAAGATATTCTCACAAGAAGCTCCTGCATTGATCCACTAAAAGGATTATCTACAAGAGACCATTACTATCCATTTATACTTTCACCCTCTAGGTAACTTAACCCATTTTCATGTCACTTAACCCATTTCTAGGTCACTTAACCTATTTTCCATGTTTTAGGGTTAACCACTTTCAAAAAAATAGAAAGTTCTCCAATATCATCATTTAACATTCCTTCTTGATTTTCTCATCTTACTTTATCATTTCTTGATTTTTTTCACTTCTCTTTATTATTTGAATAATCCACCTTGACTTTGTCACCTTACTTTATCATTTAAATAATGATTTCTTCTTTTAGGTCACTTAACCTATTTTCCTTATTTTTAGGGTTAACCACTTTCCATAAATAGAAGGTTCTCCAATACTTTCTGATTTAAATATTCCTTCTTGATTTTGTCACCTTACTTTATCATTTATTGATTTTGTCATTTCTCTTTATTATTTAAATAATCCACCTTGACTTTGCCATTTTACTTTATCATTTAAATAATGATTTCTTCTTTTAGGTCACTTTGACTTCCTTGACCTTGGGGGATTCACGCCTTCATGTGGGGGTCCTTCATCTTCGTAAGGCCATAACTCTCAAACCATGAGGAGTTATGTGACATTCCACATACCACAAAAAATGGCATGAAAAACACTATCCATCTAGGATAGTTTCACCAACGATTTCCTTGATCTTCATCTCATTATTCGACATACAAGCACGGGTCCTCCAACCATTGTTCTAGGATAACTCAATCCATAAAGCGTCTTCCCGTGAGGGCTTTCACCATAAGGGGACCACTTTGGAGTTCATCCATTTGTGCACCTTATCAATCATGATAAGAAAATAATGAGAGCAAGGGTCCTCCAACCATTCTTCTAGGATAACTCAATTCGCAAAGCGTCTTCTCGTGAGGTATTTCACCATAAGGGGACCACTTTGGAGTTCATCCTTTTGTGCACCTTATCAATCATGATAAGACACTAATGAGTCATATATACATTTTTCCAACAATTCATCATATACCAATGAAACCACAACGATCCATCTTCATCATGTATCAATGACAACGCATTGATCCATCTTCATCATATCAATGACAACTCATTGATCCATCTTCATCTATGCATTCTCATCAAGGAAAATACATATTGTATTACATCAATCATCAATCAATCAATCATTTGACATCAATCAATCACTTGACATTAATCAATGACATCAATCAATCAAACCATTGGCATCAATGACAACATGATCCAACATTTATATTATTTTTTCTAAACTTGGTAGTGCATATTATGTTTTAGTATCTACATTTTATTCTACCAGAGACGTTATAGAGAGTGCCTATAAATATCCCACTCCTGAGTCTTTTTGGGATGCTTTGATTAGAGAGCAAGATAAACTTGTGAAACTTGGAATGATCAACACTACAAGTACCTCAAACAAAGATGTAGTGGCCCAACAAAAAGATAAATCCATGAATACCAATAAGAAAAATCCTTGCCAAGGGTCCTGAACCCTCTGAGCCAGATTCTGCTCCTAATGGTGACAAAGGAGAAAAAACCAAAAATAAGAAGACTAACAGACATTGCAACTTTTGTGGGAAATATGGTCATGTGGAATCCAAATGTTTTAAAAAGATGGAAGCCTTAGAAGCCGCAATGAAGAATCACAACATCAATATTGATTCTTCTTCTTATTCTTCTCATGAATATGCACTTTCTACTTTTGGTTTCTCCTTCAATGCAACTTCTACTACTTCTTTTGATGGGTGGCTTATTGATTTTGGAACATCCTATCATATGGCTTAGGATAAAGCCATATTTTCTAATCTTAATGAATGTAACACCAAGAAAATATTTGTTGGTGATGATAGATCTCTTACTGTTGTAGGATCTGGAATAATTTAGGTAGATAATGTTAATTTCAATGATGTATATATGTTCCAATTCTTTCCTGCAACCTTCTATCAGTGTATCATATCACTCATTTGGGTGAAGGTAAAACCATAGAGTTTTCACCGCACCAAGTTGTAATTAAGGATTTAAAAGATCCTAATCATGTCCTTGCAACTGGAATTGTTGATGATATTACCAGGTTGTACAATTGTGACAACTTTGGGTCATCATCTTTCCAACAGTTTTTGTTGCTCAAAGTGATAACTTGAGCAAACTTTGGAACAAGTTGTTTGGTCATCTAAACTATCGCTCATTGCAACAACTATGTAATCAATAGATGGTGACTGGTCTTCCTCTTGTTTCTTCCAGATATGGTGTTTGTGTCGGTTGTGTTCTAAAAAATATCATTGGGACAGTTTTGGAAAATGTGCCTCATGGCACACCTCAACTCCTTTGCAGCTTGTTCACAATGACTTGTGTGGTCTGCTTTCTTCTCCTTATTTTTCTAGGTGCAACTATTTCTTAACTTTCATTAATGAGTTCTCTAGACACACTTGAGTTTACTTCTTAAAACTTAAGAGTGAAGTGTTTGACAAGTTTTTATCCTACAAGGCCCTTGTAGAAAATTGATTTGGACACCAACTTCAAAGGTTAAGAAAAGATAATGGAGGAGAATATGTGAACAACAATTTTACAAGTTACCTCATTACACAGGGCATACAAATGAAACACTGTTGCATATACACCACAAAAAAATGGTGTTTTTGAGAGAAATAATTGCACACTAAAATAAATGGCTAATCGTATGATCCAATCTAAGGGATTCAATATTGATTATTGGGTGGAAGCCATTAACTATGTAAATTACATAGTAAATCACACTCCCACAAAGGCTCTAAAAAATATAACACCGAAGAAGCGTGGAATAAAATTAATCCAGATGTAATCCACTTCCATGTATTCGGCAGTGTAGCATGGGCTCACATTCTTGATGAGAAAAGAAAATCTTTACAGCCTAAAAGTGAGAAGTGTATTTTTGTTGGATATTTTGAAGATGTCAAAGGTTACATATTTATTCAATCTCATTCCAATAAAATCATTATTAGAATAGATGTTAAATTTGATGAAAATATATTGGCTTGTGATCCTAATTCGATGTTTGTGCCTTCTTTGGCCTATGATCTATCTTTGACGTTTGTGCCTTATTCTGTTTCTATTCTAGTTTTTCTTCTTTAGATGATGATAGTGAGGATGGAAATCCACCTCCACCTGCTCACCTTCCTCTAGATGAGTCCAATGAACATGAACCTGCACCAACACCACAACTTCCTAGATGGGTCCGTTCAACTGAAGAAGCAACTGATGCTATTTCCGATGATCCTTCAGATCAACGCCCGACATATTCATAGTTCTAGCGAGCCTCTTCTCTTTTGGCTCAAGTTTCAAAGACTCATGATCCAAAAACATTTCCAAAAGATTCATATCATGTATATTGGGACACAACAATGAATGAAGAGTATCACTATTTAATGAAAAATGATACTTGGTATATTGTACCTCTTATGAAAGAAAGAAAACTTGTCATATGTAAATGGGTGTACATAACTAAGTATGCATCGGATGGAAGTGTTGAAAGACACAAGGCCTGATTAGTTTCCAAGGGTTCTATCAATTTGAAGGAATTAACTATAATGAAACATTTTCCCTCCTGACCAAAATGAATTCCATCCACCTTGTTCTAGCCCTTTGATCCTCACATAAATGGGAGGTCAATTAGATGGATGTCAAATATGCCTTCTTGCATGGGGATTTGCAAGAATAAATATACATGGAACAACCTCTTCGATATGTCCATAATGAATCAAGCCTTGTTTATCAACTTAAGAAATCTCTTTATGGTCTTAATCAAACTCCTCAATCTTGGTATGCCAAAATGGACAAGTTTCTTCTTGATATTGGCTTTTCTATATGTCATTCCGCTTCTAATGTCTATTCCAAGAAAGTAGGAATCCATATCATAATACTTGTTCTTTATGTTGATGACCTTATCCTCACTGGTAGTGACCTTAAAATTTTAAACCATGTGAAAACCATCCTTAAGAATAAATTTGAAATGGTTGACTTAGGTTATTTGCACTATTTCTTTGGCCTCCAAGTTTTGCAAACCAATGAAGGATTTTTTCTTTCTCAGTGTAAGTATGCTTGTGACATTCTGTGTTAATTTCACATGGATGATTCTAAACTATCCCCTTCTCTCTTCTAGTATGGAGTCAAACGTGTTGCCACTTGTACTTCTCCTAAAGTTGATGCCAGTTCATACCATCAGTGAGTTGGTAGCCTCTTTATTTGACTCATAGTTGTCCTGATATTTCCTTTTTTGTTGGTCATGTTGCTCGGTCTATGCAAACACCCCATGAAAGCCATTGGAAATAAACTAAAAGGACACTTAAGTATGTTCAGGGTACAATTTAGTTCAGGATACATTATAACACAAGGGGGACTCCTTTATTGGTTGGTTTCACTGATTCATATTAGGCCAGTGACTTTGATGATCAAAATCCTACTATAGGTTATGTTTTCATCCTTGGTTTAGGACCTGTCACTTAGTCCTGTAAGAAACAACAGACTATTGCTCTTTATTCAACAAAAGTAGGGTATCGAGCAATGGTTAATGCAAGTCAAGAAGTCGTGTGGCTTCGACATATCCTTTCAGAGTTTGGATTCCATCAACAACATCTGACTATAGTTTGGTGCAACAATTAGAGTTCCGTCAAGCTCACCAAAGGTCTAGTTTAACATCAATGTAAAAAATACATCGATATGCCCATGCACTCCAAACATGACCTCAAAACAAGAACTCTAGCACCAAAATATCATATGTTTGGGTAAAAAACATCAAAATCAACCTCAAAATAAAAAAGTGGTGCTATCGGTAGCACCATTTTCTGGGAGGTGGTTAAAATTGCAACTTGTTTGAAATCACACCCTTGACATTGCAGAAAAAACCTTGAAATTGACCCTTGAATCGAAAAGTGATGTTACGAGTACCACCACATTTTTTTGGAGTTAAAACTATGACCTAATTTAAATGTGGCCTTGACCACTAGCACCACCACAAATACGATACTGAAAGATGACTCTTAAATCTAAAAGTGTTAATTTTTTTTTGTATTTGACAGAACTGACAACTAAGTAGGATTGTACTAGCGTGACACTAAGTCGATTCCTACTGTTATCACTATAACCTATAGGTGTACCCATGCAGTCCCACATATGGTACACATGACTTTGCAAGGTTCAAAACAATGATGTCACAAGGAGTGCTTTAACAATGCACTTTATTTCCAATTGATCTACTCCTCTGGGTCAGATCGAAAAGTGTTATTATTTGATAATTTACTTACTAATTAATTTTGGTTTTTTAATAATTTACATTAAGAAAATAATTGAATTGGAAAACACACACCCCTAAACTATTTTTTTTAAAAGAACAAAACAAAATATTTTTTTTAGAAAGAAAGAAAGAAAAAAAATTGACTAATAAGATTTATGTTGTGAGAGTTGTTTTTAGAACTTTTCAGAAAATCCATAGTACTATTATTGTTCGTTTCACAAACAAATAATAATACAGTGGATTTTTTGAGTAGTTCTAAAAACACTTTTTGTTGAAAAAAAATGCAAATCGCAAATTTTTAATTAAAAATTTCAAAAAAAAATTAAAAAAAGAGTAAAATCAAATTTTTTTTGGAAACAAATGACCCTTTTTTAAAATTGTGTTTTATTGTAATTTTTTTTTTCTTTTTATTTAAGATTATTTTTTATTTATTTTTATTAAAAAATGTCTTTTCATGTTTTTTCCTTCAATTCTGGTGTTCTCAATTTAGTGTTTTAAGGGTAAATTTTTTTTTTTCAAAAAAAAAAAAATCATTTCTCTTTTTTTAATTTTTTGATTAAAAATTTGTGATTTACACTTTTTTCAAATGAAAATGGTTTTTTCTTAAAAAAAACAAATTAGGGGTGTTTTTTTTCCAATTTAATTATTTTCTTAATGTAAATTATTATAAAAGATAAAATTAGTTAATAAATCAATTATCAAATATTAACAATTTTAGATTTAGGAGTCAATTTTTCAGTGTTTTATTTGCGGTGGTGTTAGTGGTCAAGGCCATGGTTTCAATTAGGTCATAGTTTTAACTATAAAAAAAGGTGGTACTTCTAATAACATCACTTTTCGATTCACAGACCAATGGCAGGGCTCTGTTTGCAATTTCAAGGTTGCGATTTTAATCCAGTCACAGTTTTAAATACCTAAAAAAAATGGGTGCTACCAGTAGCACCACTTTTTGAAACATGGGTAAAAATAGCCACTAAATGTGACCTCTAAAAAAACAAGAAATTTGGAGAGTTCTTTTTAAGTTGGTAACTTTGTTTTCATTAGAAAAATCATTCATGATCAGGTTATTGAAGTGTGATTTTTCCCTACAAAAAATCAAGTTGCACACATTTTGACAAAGTCTCTTATAATTTTTTTTTTTTCCAAACTTTGATCTATGCTAGGAGTTCAAGAAGTTATCATTAAGGGGGGATAGGATCTAATGCCTCCTTTCTTATCCTATTGCGGTGCCTTTGTAAATATTTCAATCCTATCCCAAGTTGTTCTTGAGGGGGGTGTTAGGATATTCAGACAATTAAGAGTTAGTTAAGATCAACTTGGTCTAATGTGTTGTTAGGTTAAAGTGTGTTTCTTTAGTATACATTAGTATGCATTTGTAGTTAGGTAATTCAACCTTCATGATATGTTCCCAACATATAATGATCCAATGAATCATAATCTCCTTGATCTTAACGAATAAATTGATCCGTGGCTTGACACTCAATTGGTCCATGATCTCTATTTAACGAGAATGGAGGGTCATTTCTCGATGATCGATTGTGAGAAACTCACTGTAATGTATTTTCTTTTGCATTAATAAATTGATCCAAGTGGCCATGTTGGTTAAGGTCACAGATGTTTCCCCACAAGGGTGTTAACACGTAAAAACATTGGTGTGTTGATCTTTGATTTGGTTGTGTGAGTGGTTACTAAAGGTGTTCGTACTCTATTGTAATACTTGTGTTGTCGAACACAATACTATCCTTGTTAGTGAGCTCAATTCTTTGGTGGAGTATTATAAGGTAAGAGTAGTGACCCTTGAAGAACAAATGCAACAATTTTTTTTTTAATTAGAAAATGAATTCAAAAACTTGGCAGACCATAAGGACTAACTTTATAAAGATGAGATAGATAATCTCAAATGGGTGCATGTACAATAAATAGAAAAGTTAACAACAAAACATCAAGAAAAAACAAGTCTTTCCGAGAAGAAAAAATAGAGAATCTTGGAACTCAGAGACAAAGTACAGAGACTTGAAGCCATTTTGAAAGAGAATGATAGAGAAATCCATGCATTGATAGCTATAAAAAAAGATAACACTCTTGCCAAAATAAACTTGAGAGAGGCCCAAAAGAGATTCTTTAATGAATTGAATGAGATCTAGGATTTCCATGAAGGTATAAATAGGTTATCTGGCTAGATGGGTGAGAAAAAGAGCCAACATAATATTACCTAGCATGCATTTGATAAGGTTGTGGATTGGCAAGGTTTGCACACAGAAACCCCTACATACCTATTCATATTTACCAAAAGAGAACATGGGAAAACTTAGGTCTTTCTAGACAGATGGAATATATCATTCAAAGACATCAAGGGGATCATATATAGTACCACCAAGGCCTGATTCATATTATGTAATTATGCTAATGAATTATTAGATTAGTTTGGGATGCCTTCAATGGATGAACTATATAAGGCAATCCCTAGAAAGTTAAGAATTGCATAGGTGGAGAAAAATAGATATGATAGAAAGAAGTCTATTGACCAACTCAAAGTCAACAAAGAAGTTTTGAATAAATATTTGATACAACCAGTCAAGCTAGCCACTACAACAGATGCCTACATCAAAAGCATCCATAGAGACCTGAAAAGGGAAGTTGTTGACATAATATATTATGTGGAAATGCAAATAGAAAAGGTGAAGTTGAACATAATTGAAGCGATAATCAAGGAATATGACTCTTGGACTGCCTACAAGGAGAAGATGGCTTTCGAGAAGTCCTCATAATTTTTTATTTATAAATATTGTGCATTGAATTGTAAATTGTATTTGAATTATAGGTGGGACAAAAGTAATTGAAGTGGAGAGATGTAACTGTGATCTTGACAGTTACAGGATTTGAAGAGACTCTCTTGTTATATAAAAGAGAGCTCCATGTAATAGAAATGGACTTTTCCCCATTGTAACATTGACGATATTATTATATTGTTGAATACATGAGAAAAGGTAATTTTGGAAACCATGAATGTGTTCAGTTGTGTATGAGACTATTCTACACGTGCAATTGATTTATGAGTTTCTTGAATGATATTTCACATGAACTATTTTTGTGTTTATCATCGAAGAAAATTATTCATTCGTTGTTACTTATGGATACAATGGTGATATTGCAGGTCTAATCTATAACTATTTGTTATTTATATCTATTTCATTATTTTTTTAAAATATTTCTGTTCACATGAACTATTTTTGTAATCAACAATAATTTCTGATATTGTGTTTATATATTTAGAAATGCTCTTGATCATGATAGGTTAGAAATAGTTAGAATAGATAGCTTTTAATTTTTTTTAATTAGTTAGATTTAGATTTAGAAATAATTCTTTGGAGGAAAAATTATTCTCCTCCTCTATAATATAAATTCTTAGTGGAAAACAGGCCCACATACTAGTTGGAACTTTCCATACCAAATGAGAGTGAGGCTAATTGGGAATCTCCATCAAGCATTTTTCCTTACTGATTGTAAAACCATTTTAACCCATCAATAGGTTCCTCAATTAGGATTTGATGTTCTCTAGGTATTCACTTTCTTTAGGCATTATGCATGATTTCTATGGAGGTTTAGTAGGAGCATAATGTTTTGCAGAACTCTTTTCCATTTGATAAAATAATAATACTCCTTGTTGGTTATATGGGATGACCCGGATTCTATCTTAGTTCTCCAAAAAAATGCTTTTTAGCCTTGACCCTTCTGGTAAACCAAAAGGCTACACCATGCATGGAGTGCACAACATAATCTCACCCAAGATGGTTTATGGGTGACTGCAGGACGCATGGGTCCACAGTTATGAAAGGGATTGAGGTTGTTTTTCTTACTTCTATTTCTACTTAACCATGTGCATTATATCCTACCATTCATCATATCTACTAATTCATTCATTCTGCATACATATTCTAGTGCACATTGTAATTAAACCCATTCATTCATCTAACCATTTAACCATAATTGTATAAATAACAAAAACATTCAGACACATTGCAACAAAGAGTTTTATCGTGGTTTACCCCCCCTGGGGCTATGTCCACAAATATATTCTTTTTATTTCTTCTTCATCATCAAAATAGCATTGCATGCATTACATCATGGGATATGTGAATAGTGGTGAGGTTGACCAACATCACACCAAGCTCCATATCTTGTGACCCGACCCTCAGTGTTGACTCCATCCGAGCTTCGCAACTCTTGACAAAACCTCAGTCTAAAAAAGGACACCAAAAGATACCAAAGATATGATAATACTCTGATCTCAAGATCAAGATGATACTCCCAAGATACCTCAATCTACCACATTCATCCTCTATTTATACTAAAAAATTGGGTTAAATCCATTATATTATGACTCAAAAATCCTAACCCTAACATGGCTAGGTTTGTCCACATATGCATTGGATTTCCGCAAATCATGGCGTGCACTGCTTCCTTGCTTACTCCCAAAAATGCCTACGCCAATAGCCCCCCAACACTAACATATGGCTCGTCCCGAGCCACTCAGGTCGTGTTTACCTCCTGCATTGTCTTCTCCAATGCATGAAATGTATTTTCCAAATCTATCACTTTGTCCTTTGCCTACTCACTCTTTTCTACCAATGTCTCCACATCTTGTTCTATTATGTGCTCTTTCAACACTTCCCTGCTTTGTGTATGTGCCTATTCCATGCTGGATTTCTTCGTTTCCAACGATGTTATCATTTGTTCTACTTTTTCATGTAGGGGTTCCAATTGATCCTATCTTGTTTGTTTCTCTTCTTGTCTGGCCTTTAACTCTTCCTGCTAGTTTTTCATCTTCTACACGACCCTCAGTCTCAGGGATATGGCCATTGTCTTCTACCTCTTCTTTAGGTCCTGAACTACCATGTTCATATTTTCTTATCTCTGCTCTAATTATTAGATCCTCCCATCTTCTTCCAGGCTGGTCCAAATACGCACAATCCTATCATACAATTCCACAACTTCTTTTGCTTCCCGTGTTATGATTTCTACATGTGCATTAGCCTCCTACTCTCTTAGTTCCCTCACTTCTGGGGGTGTGCTTGGAGTCATTTTTTCTATTAACTTTTCTATCTCCTACTTATATCTCTCCATTTTTTGCACAATCTTTTGTATATTTTCTTCTGTTGTGACCTCTAGTTCCGACGCACAGTCTGGTATGTTGTTGTATACTTATGCAAGTTTATTATCTAGTTTATCTATGCATTGTTTCTCCTCCTCCTCCATTGTTATTTTCTCACAAGTTACCTGCAATATCTCCTTAACTTCCCTGTCGATCTCTAGGTTGGTGGCATCTTCCCTAGCTCTAGACTGGACCTTCTGCATCACGCTCGCTTGTAACCCATATAACACCTTTGTGGGTATGTGTGTCAGCACCAACTCAAGATGTTCTATGTCTTTCACCTGTTTCTGCATTGTGTTCTAATCTACTTCCAACATTTCCTCTGTAACCTTGAACCTGTCATTTCTCTTTACTACTATTTGTATTGTCTCTTCCTGTTCTTTCTGTATTGGTTCTTCCTATACTATTTCATTTTGTTGCATTGTAGGATGATGCATTGTATTTTTCTGTAGCCTTTGTAAAATGTTATGCACTTATACTAACTTCTCCATAATTTCCTCTCTTTGTACTTATGCTGCAAGTACTACATTCTCCCCTCTATATTGGACTTGGTATGCGATGAATTATGCATTTTCTTCTGTGATAGTGAGTACTAGGGATTCTTGTGGTACTTCATTTTATTTCTTATTTCCCCCTCTTGTGTTCTTGGTTGGGGTTGAGGTATGCACATCATTTTTCTTCTTTTCTGTTTGGTCCTCATGTGCCTCCTTTTTACGAGTGCTATCTCCCTTTACCTGATCTCTATATCCTTTCACTTCTTCCCTTGATACGATGTATTTCTTCCTTGTCTTCTTGATTGTTGCGCTACTCCCCGAGGTTTGACTGCGCTCTGCAGACTTCCTTGTATTTTCTACTGGACTTCCTGTCTTCCTTGATGGACTTGTTTCTACTTGTTCCTTAGGTTTTGTCCCTTACTTCTGTGTTACTGGAACTTTCCACTGCATATGCCAGTCCTTCACTATCCATTGTACTTCCTCCTGCGTTGTGCAGTACCTCATTTATAGCCACTTCTTATTTGGATCTCTTCTGGCCTGAATCCACATGTTGTTCTTGAAGCCTTAAAGTTGGAAAATCCTTTGTTTTCCTTGACTACTTCGATCGATATTGTCCACACATTATCTATCTTCTGCTTCATATCTTTTAGGAACATTTCAAATACTGCGCAGTTCATGGTGACTTCACCTATTGGTTCTTAGTGTCATTTTCCTACCATAAGGTTGTATACCGCACTGCACAACATTTCCCTCTTTTGTCTAGAAAGGATGTGAATTTGGGTTCCTTCTAGCCTACTAGTGCTACCAATATCAATATCCAAGAGTAATGGAATTTTGTCCCATTATCTCATGCACCCCTACAGTCTATTAAAAATTGGTCTAGTAAATAGGGTGCCCAGCTGAATATTGTACCCTTTGCGCATTGCGGAACTGCTGCTATGACTCCTGTCGGGGCCTCTTCCTTTCTACACTTCCTTAATAGTTTAAATTCCATAATCTTTGTGGAAAACCTCATCGTAGGGTTTTTGATTTACTTTATCACTATGCCCATGTTTCCCCTATTTGTCTCAAACTGCACTTTAACCTCTTTTGCAATCTCCTTGTCCCTTGCTTTGTTCTCCAAGTAATCCTCTAGTTTTATGTCGATGGTTAGTAACCCTATGATTTTTTCTATCATGTCTACATCTATATGGACCATCCGGTCCATCCACACGATACCTCCATGTACCCTTTCCAGTAGTTTTCTCTCATAATTTCCCACACTCTTACCACGCTCGAAATGAGGTATTTCCAGCAAATTCATAATACCTGAATTATATAATCTTGTGATACACTGCACGGGATCCAAAATTTGTTTTCATAAGGGTCCTGCCTCCTCCTTGTTCTCTAAATAGATTTTCTGTGCAAGGTTAGGAAACTTTATTGTGTCTGTTACATCATGATCCACATACTTCAATTTTTCCACTTTTCCTAGCATGTATTCAACTGAAACTATGAAATCTGGGATATGAAGTAGCATGAGCTCCCCTGGGGTTTGTTTGCTTGGAGTGCCTGGTGTTTTCCTTTTTTGTCTCACGGCTGGGTTTTCTTTTGCAAGTTATTCCTCGACTTCTTATTCTTCTTCTTCTCCCTATGTTTCTTGTTGTTCTATAATGTCTTCAACCATGAATTCTTCTTCGAGGGTCCCCTCACTCTATTTTTCCATATCCTCTGTTCTTACATATTTTTCTGAATTAGGGTTTTCCCCACCGTTAGGGTTTACCGATTTTAGTTGTCCTGCGCTCTGATCCACTTCCATTTCTTCTGCAACTAATTTTTGTTCTTCTACTTTTGTTGGACTGAGGGATTCGGTCTCTGACATCGTAACATACTCCACATCCATGATATTTTGTGGTTCTTCTATTCTTTCCTTTTTCTTCCCTTTCTGTCGATTCGCCCTTGCGAATTTTCCATGACTACCAAATTTGGGAAGTTCCATCTTCTTGTTTTCAGGAAACAACTACTGTAGATATCATATGGGTTCTTCACAATCTCACACTTTCTCTCCCTCCGCTTTCTCTACCATTTGGTCGCTCAAAAATCACAAGTGTTTTGCATTTTCCTGACTTTTCCTTTTTTATAAACTCTGCCATTAATTCTATGACATGTATTTTCTTTTCTGGTGATTCTATGCCCCATTGCGCAGTATTTATTTTCCTTGCGCGCAGTCTTATAAGTTTTGTCACACCAATTTTCTATCTGTTGTGCACTTTCATTCCCAACTATATGTTTATCACTTATTCTTATAACTACTTATTTTTTATTTATTTTCTTTATTTTTCTACTTTTCTTTTCTTTTTTCTTCTTTTAAATCCTACTATTTACAATGCGTACAAGTCTACTTGTTGCACTGAAACTACTGAGGGTTAGTATGTCAACTGTCCTTATACAATTTCATTCAAATACCATTCAACATTCCTTGAACTTCCTTTCCTGCTAAGTCTTGCAACTGTACACCACCTCCATCTGTGACATAATTTATTTGATATATCCCTAGCCAATGCATTATAAGCTTCCCTGTGTGTTGAAAATACTTACTGTCATATAGGAGAACCAGATCTCCTTCCTTAAAATTCTTCTTCTTGATATTTCTGTCATGCCATTCTTTATCCATTGATTTTTGTACCTCCTGATGGAAACCTACTATAATTCTGTCCTCTTCTAATTCCATCAGTTGAGCCAATGTTTTCTGCATTGCGCCCCTTTTTTTCATGTCTATAATTGTTGCAATACGTAGACTTGGTATCAAATAATAGAAGGGAACTATTGCCTCCTGTCCATACACCAAAGGGTATATTCCCTATTATACTCTTGTAGGTAGTTATATAATCCCAAAGTACTTTTGGTACCTTCAAATCCCAATTGTCTCTGTTCACATTATAAATATTTGTCAAGGAATTATCCAAAATCTTGTTGAAGGCTTCCACTATTCCATTTGCTTGAGGGTGATAAGGAGGTCTCTTCTGGTGATGTATCTTAAACTCTTCAAACATTGACTCAATTGTATTGTTAATAAACTGATTCCCTGATCACTCATCAATATTCTTGGACATACAAATCATTTCACTACATGTTCAAATAAAAAGCGCATTGCGGTCTCTATGTTGCAATCCTTCACTGGTCATGCCTCAGCCCATTTGGTCAAGTATTATGTCACTGTAATGATATATTCGACTCCTGATCTTCTAGATGGTGGGTTGATTGTTCCCACAAAATCTATTTCCCACTTGTCAAACACTTGCAGAGTAACTTGAGGTCTTAATGGCATCTCATCCCTCCTGGATAATTTCCCAACTCTTTGACAAACATCGCAATTTTGACAGTGTTCCTTTGAATTCTTGTGAACTATTGGCCACCATAATCCTGTGTAAAATACCTTCTGCATGGTAGATTTTCCTGCGTAGTGTCCTCTGACAATCCCTTCATGCACCTCTTCCAAAATAAGAGGCCTTTCATGCTCCATCACACATATTCTCAAGATGTTATCTGCTCCTAGTTTATATAAATTTAAATGACCTGGAATCAACTGATAATCCATAGATATGACCACCACGTTTTTCTTTTATATAGTAGTAAATTCTCTTGGTGCAAATCATGTACTCAAAAACTCAATAATGTCAACAAAATACTCATCAGCTATCTATATTGAAAACAAATGTGCGTCTGGAATTTTTTCTTCCAAGTTACTGGATTCTTCTCGACTAGTTATCCTAGATAAGTGATCTGTTCCTATAGTCAATCTTCCAGGCTTCACCAATAATTCAAAATAAAATTATTAGAACAAAATTAGCCATCTGCATATCCTTCCCCCCAACACTGGCTTATTGACTAAATATCTTAGAGAATAATGATCTGTGAACATCTTGAAATGTTTCCCTAACAAGTAATGTATGTATTTCTGCAAAGTATACACCATAACTAATCCTTCCCTTTCTGTAGTGTTATAGTTCTATTATGAATCTGATAAATTTTTGCTTGCAAATGAAATAGGGTGATCTATATCACCTTCTCTTGGTTGGGTTAATATTTCTCCTAATTTTATTGCAGATGCATCTACATGCACATGAAATTCTTTTTCCCAATCTAGAAAGATTAAAATTAGTGCAGTAACCATCTTCTCCTTCAAAATATCCAAACTCTGTTGGCATTCCTCATTCCACTAATACTTAGTGTCTTTCTTCAACAAATTCTCCATTGGCATAGTAATCTGTGCATATCCTCTTATGAACTTCTTGTAATACCCTGTATGGCCCAATGTACTCTTCAACTGGTGCACTGACTTTGGTGCTGGTAAGTTAACTATGACAACAATTTTAGCAGGATCAACCAACAGAACCTATTTACACACCACATGCCCTAATAAAATGCCAAAAGGTGCACTAAAAGTACATTTCTTAATGTTCAATGATATCTGACACTGTCTACATCTATCCAACATTAGCCTTAATACTTCAACATGATCCTTCAACACGCTGAACATTGTCCAATCATCCAAGTAAACCTCCAAAAACTTATGAATAAGGTCCTTAAAAGATGCTACTACTACCCTTGAAAACATGGTTGGTGCATTCTTCAATCCAAATGGCATAACTGTATCCTGAAATGATCCCCACTCTGTAGCAAATATAGCCTTGTGTCTATCTTCTGGTGTGATCCTAATCTAAGGATATCTTGAGAATCCATTTGTAAACAAATAAGATTCTTGACCCCCTACATTATCCAAAACTTCATTTGTAAATGTGGTAGGAAAAAGATCATGTAGGAAAACATCATTCAATTTTCTTGAATCTACACAAATCATAACCCCTCCTTGCTTCTTTTCCTGCACCACCATAGGGTTGATGATCTAGATTATTTTCGGCACAAAATGAGAGCGGATATATAATGAATAAATGCACAGAGATATCACGTATGTCCAATAATATAACACAAATATATCAGAGATGCAACCATAAACACAAAGATACAATAATACACGATTTCTATTAATGAAAGAAATGTACAGAGACTGTAAAAATACAGAGTGAAAGACTCGCTAGAATGGTGACAGCTTCTCTGAGAAGAGATGTGACGGCTACTCGCATTCGCAAGAAGATAATTACAATGAGGCTCTGAAGGCCTTTTTACAATAAACAGGAATTCCAAAAACTCTAGAAATCCAAAAACCTAACCCTAAGAGATGAAGAGCCAAAAGTCATGTGGGCCCCGTTTGGGTAAGTTAATACACCAACTTCCCGGGGTCGTAACGTTTGCATACAATCTTCGTTTTAGGCATATGATAGCTCGTTGGAAAGGTATCGTCAAGGAGATACATTTTGGGGGCTCAATCATGCCTTAAACTATCATTGAGAACCTCGATATTGAAAAACCTTCATTTAGGCCCTCAAAATGGCCCTGGAAGTTAAAACCTGCTAAAAATAGTAAATTGCCAAAATTGCCTTAAACCGATATCCACCTGGATCAGTTGATCCATTATGACTCTTCGAAAGGTTCTATGACACCAACTTCGAGCATCTTGTCAATTTATTCCTTCACCTTCTCTTTGTATATTGGATCCAATCTATAAGGTCAATGTCTGATAGGTATTTCTTTTGTCTTCAAAGGAATCTACATATCTCCTAGCTCTCCTATTAACCCCTTCATCTATGAGAATGTCACTGGGAATAATTCATTGTACTCATGCAATAATTTTGTGATCCTTTCTACTGTCTGATTATCCCAATAATCTCCAATACTAGCCATCTTTGGGTTTTCTGTAGTTCCAATGTTGACCTTATTGATCTTTAATGGTGAAACATAGTATTCTAAATCTAGCTTGGGACCTTCTAATTCTCTTTCACCTTCCACTTCTGGGATCTCTATATTGCGTAGATTATCTTTCGCTGGATCTTCTTCTTCTACGATGTGATAACAATGTGGCAATTGTTTAATTGTATGTCTAGCCTTCTTCTGATATGTTGGGATTATTTCAAATTCTGGTTCTTCAAATATCCCTTCTCTTACCACTTTCAACTTTGTATCAATCTCGGGGCTTTCATGCTTAAATGCAAATGTAACAATGAAATTTTGTTGTATCTCTTCCCAGTTAGAAATTTCTCTACATTGTTCCTGTTCTATGTACCATTTCTTCGAAATGCCTTCTAGTGTGTGAATAAAATGGTGTGGCCATTCTTATGGTGGTACTAATCTCCATTGAACTATGCACGTATCTACATGTTGGTTTTTTCCAAATTCCTCATATTTCTCCTCATATCTATGCTCCTTCTCTGCGCCGAATCTCATGCATAGTAACCTTTTCCACTGAAACCAATTGTTGATCTTTTCCTTGTGTGTACCCCACCATCTTGCAGGTGTAGCTTTTAAAGAAATATCTAATGCATGTAATATTTGATTTTACATACCTCTACTTCAAAATTTATTCAAAATTCTTCTAAGTCATTCAAATAATAAAAAGTAGGAGGTTCTCTTACCTCTGTACCAACCCATCTCAGCGTGCATGTCATTCTGGCACATATTCTAGTAGATAATTCATGTAGTCATTGCTGTCAGTTTTCTAGTCCTATGTCAGAGTCTAAATCACAATAACTAATGCTCCTCCAAGTAAGCATATCATCTGCAGTTGGGTTGATATAATCCTCTTCGCGCATGGTAGTTTTGTATAGATTATTCACATCTTTTGTAAGAATATTATCTATTGTAGGTTACACATACCTGCCTCCTTCTGAGGGATCTAATAGAGAAATAAATCTATATTCTCTTGATTCAAATATCATATTCTTTTTTTTCAAGTTAATAATAGTATTTTTATCAAAATCCCAATCTAGACCCAACAATGATGGATATGGAGAAGTATTGTCTACTATTTCAATGACTTCAAAGTCTGCCATGGTGCACACACCATCTAGATATATTATAATCCCCTTCAACCTACCAATTTTCACCACTCTATGTTGATTTTCCAACTTCAACTGAATAGGTGAATACCCCAGTTGAGGTTCTCCCATAGCTTCCGAAGTCTTCTTTGGAAGAACATTGACTTCAGTCCCTAAGTCTAGTATAATTTCCCCCATATTTAAATCTCCTATGTTGGCATTAAATCATAATTCCCTGCTGGTTCTTCTCTTCTTACGAACGCTATTTTCTCTTTTTACCCCTTCTTCCCCAGGATTATACTTTTCTAACAATTTCTGCAGTACTTGTAAATAATTTTTATCATCCAACAATTTGACACATGAGCCCAAAACTTTTCTTAAGTTACTTACTTGGTCTAAAGACTGCTCTTGATTTGTCTAATCAAATAATGAAGGCATATCATACACTGGTATCTCATCTTCTAGTTTGGTCCCTGAGGTAGACACAATATTTTCTTTCACAATCTCTTGCCTAGCCTCTTTGAATATCTCTTTCTCTTTTCGTGCATCAAACTTATGTTCAAGCATTGTATTCTTCCTGAACTACTGGTACTGGTTTTTATCCTTCTTGGCTGCATCTTCTCATGTCTTAGCTCCACCTCTAGTAACTATGTTAATATTCTTTCCATCCTCTTCTTTTTTTCCCACCCGATCCATTGTACGTTCTGATTGGTACAGTTCCTCTTGTCTTGTATTTTTATCAAGAGTGTTGAACAACCTTATGTTTCATGGTCTATTGCGCGACAATACATACATGTCGCAGGTGTCTATGGGAAGTCTTTTGCATAGTGCCCTGGTTCCTGACAGTTATGACAAAAAACTAGTCCTCGACCTCCTCCAAAGCCTCTTCCTCCACGATCTCCTCCTCTGAAGCCTCCTTTGTTTCCTTTATTATCTCTATGCGGTGTGTTATACTGAGGTCCTTTATTATACTATGGCTGCATATTATTGTAATATGGTGGTGTTGCGCAATGTTGCGATGGTGCTCCAAACTGTTTCACATTATTGTACTACAGTTATTATTGAAACTTTTGCATAGGATTATATTTTGGTTGTTGTGCATTGTTATGATATGACTGATGTGGAGATTGTACTATTACATGTTCATCCTGCACCTTATATGTATTTTCAATACTTTCTTTCATCGTCTCCAAGGTTCTATAGTCCTTGTCTTCGTGTCCAACTGATTTACAAAAGTTACAAAATGTACTCTTCGGTATTGTCTGATACTTCTACATTAGGGGGAAATGATAGGGATCATGCCCATGTGTTTTTCCAATCTCACACCATGGTACTCATCAAGATAAAGGGTTTGGCATACCCACTCCAATATACTGCACAAATAATGGACACTCATTCTTGTGATGGCCTTATGTCCTACACATTGTACACCAAACATCTTCTCTTTTCTCCTTTCCTTTATTCTGATTCAACTGGAATGTTAAGTTCTTCATATGTTGCTTTATCTCTTCCATAGTTGGATCTGTATGTTTGTACTAGTTTTCTTCTAACTGTAAGGCTTCCTACAGAGCCTTAGTCTGACTTTGGAATTTATGTTTTCTCAAAGGATAACTCAAATGTGGCAACATATAATTAACAAACAAATGTCTATGCTCCATGTCAGCAATAGTGTACTTTAACTTACCTTTTATTCTCTTAAAAGTCTAGTCCACTTCCCATATTGATTCTCCTAGTTTCTTCTTGATCTCTATCATTTCATTCATAAACTGGTGTTCTGAGATTGAATTTTTTAAATTCATTTATTAACTTCCTCTTCACCTCTACTATAGTTGTAGGCGTTCCCATTGGATTATTTGTTGCAAGATCCATGTACCAATCTAGTGCACAATCTTTGAATGTGATTTCCAATTGCTCAACCTTTGTATCCTCATATGTAATCTGTTTTGATTCCCATATCTTCTCACAAATAAATGATTTTCTGGATCATTTGACCCATCCCCTTGGAACTTTGGTAACCTAATAGTTGGATCTTGTCTTTCCATTGTGAAATTTGTTGAACTACCACCTCCGTGCGGTGTACATACTTAAATGCTACTTGTTGAACTTGCACTTCTGCTACTGGACCCACATCCTGTAAAAATTATTCTACCACTAATCACTTGCTAGTTAACTAGTTTTTCTTCTTCATTTTTCTTAGTCGCACATGGGGTTGTGGGTTCCACACTAATTCAGATCTGGAATGGAGAGCCTTCTTTTGCACCAGAACCATGACCTCTAGTTTTCCTCTCATATATGGCACACAATATATCCTCAGTCTTCCCTGTGGCACAGAGATCGTCTACCTCTTCTACATCATTGTCCAATCCCACTGGCTCAGATACTCCCTCTTCTTGTTATTCATCCTATACTGGTAAGGTCATCCATTGCGTGTCACACCTGCGTTCCTTATGATTTCCTTGTTCTGTTCATCATCCATCATGATGAGGTCCATTGCCTCCTTCTTTTGACTACTCTCTAGATCCTTATCCATTTCTCAGATCTTCCTTAGTTCTCCCCCTAACTCCTCCATGTGTGTAGAGTGATCTAGCTATTTGATTCCATGGTAATCACACCTTTATTATGTAATAAGATCTTGATCGACATGTAGAGTGACATGATGTACCTCCCTATGGGTACCTTCAAGAAATCCTTCTCTGTAGCAGTATATGACTTCACTGTATCTACTGCAAACTCAGTGATAAACCCCATAGTAATATTATCTAACCATAAATCCATTATGCGCATGAATTTATTATTAACCATTTCCAGTCGTGCAATATTTTCAACAGTCCACTCTACTAGCCTAATCCGACTAGTCAGATGGTTATCTTTCAACCTCAATATCCACTCTTGTAATAACTTTGGAAAATAACAGAAATATGATTCATGCAAATCAGTAAACACACACCTATGTAGGTACTGGTGCGATGTATACCTGGAACCCTTATTATATTTCTGCGTGAAATCTAGTTTCTTTGTCTCCAACCATCTTTAAATCACTTTCTTCATATGGTTCCATGGCCTGAACATCCCTTTTTACCACTACATATTCTTCACCAAACCCCTTCCAAGATGTCCTTCTCAGTTCTAGCTGGAAACATAACCATTTGTTGGTTATATGGGATGACCCAAGTTCAATCTTAGTTCTCCAACAAAACCCTTTTCACCATTGACCCTTCTGGTAAAACATAAGGATGGATCATGCACAAGACAGTCTCACCCGAGATGGTTTATGGGTGACTGCAAGATGTAGGTGTCTGCAGTCATGGAAGGGATTGGGGTTGTTCTTCTTACTTCTATTTCTACTTAACCATGCATTCTATCCTACCATTCATCAGATCTACTAGTTCATTCATTCATAATATTCATTCTGCATATATATTATAGTGCACATTGTAATTAAACCCATTCATTCATCTAACCATTTAACCATAATTGAAGAAATAACAAAAAAATTCAAATACATTGCAACATAGGGTTTTACCATGGTTCACCCCCCCTGGGGCTACGTCCACAAAATTCTTCTTGTTATTTCTTCTTCATCATCAAAATAGCGTTGCACACAATACATCATGGGATATGTGAATAGTAGTAAGGTTGACCAACATTGCACCAAGCTCCACATCTTGCGACCTGACCCTTAGTTACATCTCAGTATTGACTTCATTTGAGCTCTGCAACTCTTGACAAAACCTCAGACTCAAAAAGGACACCAAAAGATACCAAAGATATGATAATACTTTGATCTCAAGATCAAGATGATACTCCTAATATACCTCAATCTACCTCATCCATCCTCTATTTATACTACAAAATTGGGTTAAAACCATTACATTATGAGTCTAAAACCCTAACCTTAACATGGCTAGGTTTTTCCACATATGTGTCGGATTTCCGCAAATCTTGTTGCACATTGCTTCCTTTACCCTTTGTCATGCTAGTCTTCCTTCTTTTCCGGTGCATGTTGTTCCTTTTGGTCCATGTTTTCTTGCTTGCTTCTCTTACTCCCAAAAATTTATGCTCCAACACTCCTCTTTTTTCTCTTTATCACAAATTTGGAATTACCGAAAATAGGTCTTCTAGTCAAAAGTTATGCTAATTTCAGGTTAACATACCTTTAAACCCTAGTTTGTATACTATCTTGTTGGCTGACCTTTCTCTTGAAGTATATTTGAAATTTTGGCCCCCTCAAGTCTAAAGTTTTGATGTGTAGTAGCTTGATATGTCTTCTTTGCAATGCCATAGGTTTGAGCAAATTCCAATGTGCCAAGATAAATTTATGGTAAATTTCTCAAAACTTATTGATTTTTTCCCTTTCAAGAGAGAGAACATGTATGGCCTACTACGCGTCTAATTTTTCATATCTACTTCTTAAATTTGGACCTAAACAATATGATTTGTCTTCTTTCCATGGAGGTCCTTGTTGTAGGAAAATCTCCCTGCGGACAGGTAGATCGCCTCTAAAAGCTTGACCCTAACTCTAGACAGAAAATTCTTAACATGGACACTGACTTCCTTTCTAATCTATCTAAACTAACACATGAGAAGGAAGGATGACAGAGGTACCTTTTATCGACGTTTGTCCCTGCACGCTCCGAGTCACGCTTCTATCCTTTGCTTCTCGCTGGATCCTGTGGACAAAGCAAGATACGACCACTTCCTACTCTATTGATATTAGCTTGAAAACAGATTTATCAGTTAATGATAAGTTCATTTAACATTAGACACAAACTAGAAAGAAACAGGCAAAGCGTGTCATATTGATGAGAATAACGACAGTAGTACTTACAATCGTAGATGCGAATGCGACAACTTCGTCGAGTCCTCTTCGTCTAACCCTTGCCTGAAAGATCCACAACCTGGATAACAACAGCTTCACTGATCACTCTCCTTTGGCTGACTGTGAGTTTCCTCAAAGGTCATAAGTTTCATATCTTCAGTTCTTCCCCTTTCAACACCACTTATGAGATCATAAGTTTGGTGTGATTCTCCTTTTCTATCCCCCTTTCACCATTAGAAAGCTTGCTTATATAGCCTTGGAGAGGCTCAACAATCTTGAGATATCCTTGGGGAAGTTGAGGATTTGCCTCCTTCAGTTGAGGATTTTCCCTAAAATCATGGCTGGACTAGGGATTCGAGCTCAAATTCCTTTCCAAGAATGAAAAGATGCTTCCCCCATTCATCTCAACAACTTAACAACTGCCCAGAATAGGTAGCACTCCCTTAAAAGGGCCATCATAGCGTTGTAGCGCTCCCTGGTAGGCTTTAGGGGGGCTCCAGCGCTTTCAAAATCTATAACGCTCCCTCAAAAGGGCCAGGGGAGCGTTATAACGCTCCCTGATAGTGTAAGGGGGAGCGCCGACGCTCCGAGATAGTGTAAGGGGGAGTGCTCCCCTCCAAAAACTCAGTTTTTGATGTGCTTTCAGATGGCAAAAGTTTTGCAAGCCTGCTGACTCATTTCTCCTCTTCCAAATCAAATGTTTGAGGTGTTTCAAGTGTCATTCTCATGTCGTTATAGGCATGACATAGGAATCATGGCAGTATGCTTCCCTGACACACTTGCGACACTTGTGAGCAACATGCAACACTTGTGACCTTGTGAGAAAAATGCGACACTTGCGACACTTGTAATGACGACACTTGCGACACTATCAAAGTGAGTAATTTCGATGTGTAAGAGATTTCCCCCCAAAGTATGAAGTTAGAAGATGTGAACTGATAACTGAAATGCTTTGTAGATGCTCAAGCAAGGGTATAGACTCGGAGAACCTGACGGAAGCTACACACAAACATCCAACAAATATCATGACATATTTCAAAACCTAAGGTAGGAATACCTATGCTTGGGTGATCAATACTTGCAAGATATGGCCGCCATCAAATACACTACGGATCCATAATTGTATTGATAAAAACGTATAGCCACCGAAGATATAATGTGGATCTATACTCTGATGACTCGGACTGCTGGTAGCCACAAAGAATACACAGTGGATCTACGAGATGACAGGACATAGCCACAACCAATACAAAGTGGATCTATGTAACAGTATACGTGTCATTGTTCAAAATATACTCCTTCGCAACCTGGGCAAAGCATATAGCAAAGTGGTCACTCAACCCAGGGTCTTCTTACCAATCCCAATATAGTACGAATCTAACCATGTGAATAGATGTCCTGATGTCGAACATGGCATAAACCACTTGATTACCGGTCAATGATGTAAACCGTTAACAAGCATGAGGGAGATCACCATTAATGTCAATGATTCCCAAGGTACCTTAGTACATTCCAGCGAATGTGAATAGATGAGCTGAAGTCGAACACCCGTGGAATCATTCGATCAGAGGTCAATGCTGTAAACCTACTATCGAATGTGAGGAGGCCTGCCATTGAGGCATGCAGGTCCCAAAGTACTAACTGGTTTCTAAGTCTGATTCCCGGATAATGTGTTGAAGTCAACATGAATAGACTCGTCGAGGGAGGGCCTTGATGTATCCCCCATCAACGACACGAAACAGACATAGAGATGTAATTGGCAGATCAAATGGACATGGACTGACACAGGTTTTGAGGCAAGATATTTGGGATGGCTGAATCTTGAGGCGGATACTTCCCTTGAACACTGAGGCACAATAGCAGAACATGACATGGACCGATACTTATGCAGTGGATGCAGTGACTTGCATCGGATGACCCAAAGGAGTGAAAGGAACTCAAAGGATTGGCTCAGTGTAGAGGTTCAGTGGATTATGATGTATGCATATGACAAAGTGCCGTGTTCAAGGGCGACTCTAAGAAGTGCTGGATGATGTTCCCAAGAGACTGCTTGGCTTGATCCTTTCAATTTCCCCCCCATCCAGATAGATGAGTACCTCTTTTTGGTTTAATGAGCTCGAGAAGGATAACACATGATCGATATAACTCACCTTTGGTAAGTTCCTCTTCCTTTGTTTAACGAACCGGAAGAAGTAAGGGTTCGGTCGCATATGGGCCTGCCGATGTGTGCTTTAACGAGTCCAAAGATAGAAAACTCGAAGGTTTTTCGCGATTATAGAGTTTGGAAAAACACTTAAAAGAGAACTCTCTCAGTTCCTTTTTCGTACAGTAGTCCAACGAGACCAAAAAAGGGTTAAACTATCGCTCGAAAGACGCCCTTTCTGACCTTTTAACGAGTGTGAAAGGAAGCAAG